>JAQNCA010000018.1:5682696-5693946 GCA_029783725.1 Acanthurus tractus
TTTTCTTTGCAGCTCTTAATGAAAGGAGAGGTTAACAAAGAAACACTTAGTGAATAAGAGCTTCTGTGTGTGTGTGTGTGTGTTTTCTCTAGGCCGTACATGTCGATGGGTTCACTGCGGGACCAGGTGATCTACCCGGATTCAGCGGAGGACATGGCTGCCAGAGGTCTCACAGACAAAGACCTGGAGGCCATTTTGGACATAGTCAACCTCAACCACATAGTCACCAGAGAGGGAGGTAGGACACAGAAATCCAAACGGTGTGTTTCAAGGGAAAAACTGGAGATGAAAGACTTTAGAAAGACACACATAAGAGCTGCAATGGAAGCTTTTTACCAGTGACATTAAAAAAAAATCCATGATTCTACAACACTTCTTTTTTGTTTGTTATGACATTGTGACAATTAACAACAGAAACTTCATAAATCTCACAAATCATCTTCTAAACAGCTGATAAAATACATGGATAACACATGAAAAAACCTCTAGGGTTCTACATTTTGATATTCAAATCATATTAAATCATAATCATATTAAAATTTGCACTGCAAATTGTAGCTGCAGTGCAGTTTTGCTGTTCTTTCGAGATCCAACAGACTAGTCTATGTACATGTGAACCAGCCAGCAGCTTGATCTAATGCACAATACTTGTATTGCTCAAACTTAAGTCTCCAGCTAATTGGTGGCCACTCTCCTCGCATTGCCAAATAAACAGGCCTATTGTTGTGAGCCAAACTACTGTACAAAGCTTAGAGCTGCAAGAGGGTTTATCTTATGAAAGGGTGCACTGTGAAAATGTTGAGAAAGTTTCATGATCGCAAAAACAAATGAACTCAAGCATGTGTGGTTGCTGATCATCAGTCACACAGCAAAAAAAAAAAAAAAAAAGGGAAAAGGATTTTTCTGGAGGAAAGTGTAATGTGTTTGTTTTTCAGCATTTAGAATCCCCAAAATATCACTATCTTTGAATCACATCTCATGTTTTTTAAGCTCGTGTAATGCCTTCTCCCGTGTTTCAGGCTGGGATGCCGAGCTGGACTGGAAGGACGTGCTGTCAGGAGGCGAGAAGCAGAGGATGGGCATGGCTCGCATGTTCTACCACAAGTATGGAAAAGCAGAATCTTTGTTTCCTGTTTTTTTTAAGGGCCCATCAAACACTCATCATATGACACATGAGAGTGAACCACAATATTACCTCTGACACAAAGTAAAGAAAATAAGCCTTCTTTTGCTACACTGGCCAAATTTAAATGAATCCATTTTGTTTCTTACCAAATAGCTTGACAGTATGCAAAGATAAACGACATCACAGTTCCCCAAACTTTGCACATGCAAATGATCTCCCTGCCTAACCTGTCTAAATAATTGCTCACTGGATGGGTAGCAATTATAAAAAAACTGTTTCCCTTGTGTGTTTCAGGCCTAAATATGCCCTGTTGGATGAGTGCACCAGCGCTGTGAGCATCGACGTGGAGGGAAAGATCTTCCAGGCTGCAAAGGATGCTGGTATCTCTCTGCTCTCCATCACACACAGACCCTCCCTGTGGTAAGACACATCCTACAGAACATCACCCAGTCTATTGAATTAAATTGATGCATTACTTAATATATCACATTCCCCAGTAATGTGGTGAAGTAACTCAGTTTGAAATAAAAAAAAAAAACACACATTCATTGTATGCACACAATTAAGAGTGCAATCTGAGTTCAAAGTCTTCCCCTCTCCGCCCACAGGAAGTACCACACCCACCTGCTGCAGTTCGACGGGGAGGGGGGCTGGCGTTTCGAGCAGCTGGACACGGCGACGCGCCTCTCCCTCACCGAGGAGAAGCAGCGGCTGGAGGCCCAGCTGGCCGGCATTCCCGAGATGCAGCATCGCCTCAACGAGCTCTGCAAGATCCTGGGAGACGACTCTGTCCTCAAAACAGCCGAGGAGTGAGAGAGAGAGAGAGAGAGAGAGCGGGGATGGGAGGGGAGGAAGGGGCCCAGAGGGGGGGGAGGAGAGGAAACCAGGGGGAAAAGAGGAGAAGGAGCAAAGAGTGGGAGGAGGGGAAAGAGAGGCATTGAAAGAGAAAGAAATCTGTTTGGGGAGGTTTGTGAGAATGTTTTTCAGGCTTTTTTTTTTTCTTGTTAGTTTAAATTTAAAGCAGGAGAGCTCTTAATGCCAGCTAGTCTTTCATCCCCTTTCTCCTCCTTTTCTCCCTCTCTCTTTCTCCCCTCTTTTGCCCTGCTCCATCCAGAGAAGGAGGAGAAGGGGAAGGGGAGGGGGGGGAGAGTGAAGTGGATCCACAAGTATTATTCCCCTTCCTGATACGCACATCGACTGCAGAGATTTTAAAAGGTTTTTTTTTTTTCTTTCAGCGTACATCATTTTCAAGACCAATTTCAAATTCAAACTCGATGAACTTAAATCCAACCAAGGTACTGAATAGGGTTTTTTTGTTTGTTTGTTTTGTAGCACTTTACTCTGTTTTTTTAGAGGGCTGTTCCTGTTTGTTGTAGTAGCTCACAGTGAAATAAGTCGATAGCTGCATTTTTAGCTGGAAAACCTTTAATACTGAACCACTTAAAAAAAAAAAAAATGTCCAAAGCAGTATTCCAAGCCCGGTACACTGGGGTTGTGCAGGATCCATATTTTTCATAATTTAACAGTAGATTTTAGTTTTTTACTGAACTCAGTGTGACCTCTTAGTTTAGAGAGGTCAACATAGACTAGTATGCCTGTGTTTTAGTTCGTGTGTCTGGCCACAGTACAATCCCTTTCCTTATACCTCATCTTGTTGCAGACCCTTGAACAATTAATATCGGCTCAGTTGCAGACTTAGGCACAGAAAAAGAGACATTATTAGAGCATTTTAGGGATGCAGGTCTGACTCAAAAACTAGAGGTTTCTGGTTTATTGAACAAATTCAATGAGTCAAAGAGGTTTTTCTTCAAAGGAGCAGACCATGATGGGCTGGCCTGCTACAAGAGGCAGCCCTTCAGACTAACTGTGTTACTGTCAGATACAGACAGACTCTCAGACCAGCTGTTGAACTCTCCCCTGTGTTGACAGAAAACAGATTCATGCGTCTGCTGTGTGTCAGATGCCCGCTGGGATTGATCATGCGCTCCGTGGCTCCTTTCGAGCCTGCTTGGATGCACATTTTTTGCTGGATGGTTGATGGACAATGAGCTAATTACAAAATGCTAAATTCGTCCAAGGAGGCTTAACATAAATCAGATTAGGACAGAAGAAATACTTGACTCAAAGTCTTTAGTTCTCAACTTTCTGAAGTGGAAGCTGGTTGTCTTTTAATATTATGAGGTGTGTTTACATACACTTATGTATTTCAGATAATACTCCACTTCAGAGTTCCACGCTGGGACGCTGTGTAAAACAACTAGCCCATCCTTTTTAGTACCAAAAGCCTGATAGATATGACTTCCCCTATGTTTTACCTCATTAATGTCATAAAATTATTGTAAATATGAGCTTGGTCTGAATTTGACGCAGCAGCAGATTTTTAAAAAAAGCTTGAACACAAGCAACAAAAGATTAAGAAAGTTGTTTGAGTTCAGAAAACACCAGTGTGGGATATTCCACAGGTAGACATGCTCATTGGTAACCGGTGGTAGTTTCATGATTGGATATGGAAAGGATGGGGTGAGGTTCACCACTTCCTGAAACACATGATTGTTTTAAGGATGTTGTAACAAGGGCTCTGGAACATTATGTAAAACCGTCGCTGGTAAACACAGTTTGTTTGCAAATGGTTGCTTATGTTTACGTTTTACACAGCGCCCTCTATTGGAATTAAAGTTGGAGGTGGCAGATGTTGGAGCTGCTGTGAAGGCGAGAAGAAATGAATTTTCAGCTCAAGGACACATCAGCATGTCAGTTGCCTGTTGACTTGCTTGTGTCTGGGTTACATGTTGGCTATTAAAAGGAACAAAATAAGTTTCTTTCTCCTCATTTAGCCTCCATGTTTACCAGCAAGTCATCTGAGGTTGTGATACTGTGAAACTAGTAATTTGTTACATTATTACATCATTTGGTTCCTATGAAAAAATGCTGTGTTTTCTTTTGGTGGCTCTAAGCTTTGATTGTGGATGCTTTTACAATATATTTCTTTTGTGGTTCTGACCTGTGTGTGTGTGTGTGAGGGCTCCCTGAGGAAAAGTCTCCGGCCTCCCAGATTGAAACAGGAGAGGGGTTCATGGAGAAGGAAGTAATGGATGTTTGTGCCGCTAATTTATTTACCTTTAGATTTCCCTGCGACAAAGAGTTTTGTTTTAGCTTTTTCATTTAAGTGGGCTTAAAGCTCACCAAGCAATACAAACAATCACTGCATTTGAAAAGCAAAAAAGCACCAAGAATCATGTACGTTTCTTTTGTGTGCTATGTGACACAAAACAATAACAAAGTTTGTCTTCAATTCATTGAATCCTCCATAATTTATGTACGAACCCTCAACAAATTATTGAACTAGCAAAGTTTGAAAGCAACTAAAAACAAAAAAATTGTGAATTCTGTATGTGTTTGTTTGAGTTGTCCCGAAGTCTCCACAAACAGGGGAATCACTGGTCTTCTTTATGTTATTCTCATACAAAACTGCATACAGGTCTTGATCCATGTCACTTTGAACCTTGAGTCACTGATACTGTGTAACTTCAAGCAATCTCTTTGGTTTGAGCACCACTATTTTGTTGTTATGCCTTCACTTGGTTAACACACCGCCATGTCCGTGTTGCAGAGAATAGACAGTCGGTCACATAAAGAGCAGAATACAAAGCAACGCACTGCGATATTTTAAATTATACATTAACTTATTATCACCTGCAAAGACATATATGTGAGAGAGTTCTGATTTTAGGTATGTAACTGCACCTTAGTCATCTAATTTGTTATGGAAATTATAATGTAAATTTGTTGAATTTGCTTTGTCAGAGTTAAGCAACTCCCTCAGGCCTTTTGCAAGACCGAGCTGGGCCTGCTTCCCAGATGTCCCAATGTGCTTCATTGACACTTTAAACCTTTGCAACCTTTCCTTTTGGCTTTTAGTGTACAGTTCAAGAAAAGTACAATTTTGGATGCTAAAGGTGATGGCTGCTAGGTTACTGAAGGACAAAATGTGACTGGGGAAGAGAAGGAACTAATTAAAAATTGAAATATCAGCGCATTCCTTTAATATCTAAAGGAATAATAACTGGAATGCTCTGGGATGGTCTTGTTATATAATCTTGGCTGCACAAAAATAATTACGCTTTCATTCGGTATGCAGGAGAGCAACAAAGGCATTACCGTAGGGCTTGGAAATGGCAGCATTCATTCAATGCACTGCAGTTTCTGACCAGAAATAAGTTGTCTCACTCTTTCTCTCTCTCTGTGCCGTCAGTCAGACTCTGTTGACAGGAGGCCAGAGGAGCCGCTGTATGACACAGAGTCTGCCAAGTGACACTGAAACACGAGGTCAGCTCAAGAGCAGACAGTGCCTGAAATTCAATGGCATGGCCACTGTAGCTTTAATAGTTAAAACATCAAAAGTACTGTTTTTTTTTCACCACTTAAAGATGGGATAGTAAATAATGAGGTGCTGTTTTCCTTGTGGTAAGGTTGTTTTTAAACCTCACCACATTACAAAAATAGAGATATACTGAGGCTAGTTTCTAACCAATTTTAACTCTTCTGTCCAATAAGTCTTGGCCCATAGCTGTGCGCATAGCACTATGTGCAGGTACTGGTTATAATGGGAATGTGTATCTACTAAATGCATGATTAGGACTTGCTATATGAGAAGACCTAAATATACCTCTATTCTTATTTATTCTAATCATCTCTCTCATAGCAACAATGGATCCCATACATGTATGAAGGAGGTCAGCTCAAGTGTTTTGTAAAGACTTGACAACATTGTTTTCTGGTGTTATAGCAAATTCTGTGACCCAATAGCGTAGGGAAGCTTTGAAATTCTGTTTAAGTCACAGAATCTGATGGGTCACAGGATACACCGAATCACCGACCATAGCAGGCAGGTGCTTTCAAAGTTCTGGTTCAGCCGGTGTTCTCACAACTTATGCTCTCTTGTCGAAAAATGCTGCTAAAAACAGCACAATTTCCAACACTAACCTAACTTATCGACTTATGGTAGGTAGCACAACGTGATAGGTAGCAAATATTGACAGAACACCGGCTGTAAGCTACCTGCTTAGCTAGCACTGAACATTAGACGTTAGCAGCTCGCAAGTGACAATGGGGCAAACGGAACTTTTAGCTAACAGCTAAACGGCTTGTAATATTCCCAAAGTGTTAGTTCACGGCAAAACTTGTGAGAAGTGTACTACTCCTAATGAATGGTAATAGGGTACCGTTTGCCAGCAAAACAGCAAGACAAATGAAAGTCAGCAGCTTGTACTGTGTCACCTTTACCTTGTTGATGCTTAGTTAACTCCTCATTGTTTAACTTTTTCTGCTGCCCTCAAGTGGCCGAATATGATTATAGCAGGTTTAATATTACCAGACTTCTTCTGACATTTTCTGTTTCTTTCTTTGATCAAAGTCATAGGCTCACTTTAACAGTTTATTTTTTGAAATGGCACCTCATCATTTCTTATTCCTTAGCAAATCCGTAAAGATAGCTCTCTTGCCAGTGAAGGCCTTCAGCGGCTCACTACACTGTATGACCCTGCTATATACTGTAATGATATCCTTACTAACAAAACTTTGATACGGAAAGTTTCAAATTCAATCACCCCTTTTGTAAGTAAGAGATTGAATGTATACATTATGTATGATAAAGCATCTCTGAAGGTTTACGAAGAAGATGAATACGTGTGGTCAGGGCAAAAGAAAATCCTTTAGGTTTGATAATTAATAATTTTATAATTGTGTTAATAGTGCATGTAACATTGTCTTCTTAGAGCCACACTATGGTGTTTGAGTTTGGATTTACTGTACATGTATGTAAACCGATGGGAGAGGAAAATGTTTGAAATTTTCAGCTTGAATATTCATGTTATTTGAGTGGTTTAGGATGGTCAAATTAATATCTATAATGGGGTGATATATGAAAGACAAGTGGTCTACCATAAGTACAGTAGTTCTCTGGTTTTCTGACTTCATGAGGATATTATTCATGTTTTTGGATGTTAATTTGACCTTCCTGGATCTCAGAAGCAACATGCAGTGATTCTCCCTTAAAAACAGGGACTGCTACACTTTGTAGTTGCTACATAAGTAGAGAACTCTCTATAATAATTTTATATTTTGGATTGTTGGAACAGTCACACAGACTTCCTTCATTGGAATCCTTGTGCATGTATAGGAAAATGTATTCTTTAACCTTAGAACCAAGAGAGGTACATCGGCATAAAGGTCATCTGATGAAAAAAAAATCATGTGCTGAGGTCACTTTATGTTGAGAGATGAAGATGTATTTTCTTGTAAATAAAAAAATACAGTGAAACCTTGAAAAATTGAGTCATGTCACATTTGTTCTTTCATCCCCTTTTACAGCAGAACTTACACCATTTTGGATTTCATGTTTATTGTGCTTAGATTAGCCACAGGTTTTCACATCTGTGTTTCCTGAGGAATGAATGTCATGTTATTTATAGCCCAAGTAGGTGGTTCATAAATATAAACCTGTCGCAGCAAACTAAAGGTCAAGCCACTGCTTCACTCTGGGGGACATATGACTTACAATGTCCAATCCTAAAACATAACATAAATTAGTTTCTTGTAAAACTCAAGTACTTCATTGTACTTTGTTGTACAAGCCTGAGCAGAAACTATGTTCCAATTGCATACTATACACTATTTCTAAGCAATGGCTGGGTTGTATTTAGTGTGTTTTAAAGAGAAAAAAACAGGAGAACATACTAAACACTGACAGTATGCATAGATGAAAAAGATTTTGCAACATAAAAACAAGAAATACACTTACCTTTTAAATCAAGATTGACCTCAGTTACCTCACTGTAAAGATATCTACCATTGTTGTCATTGTTGTTTGTAAGAAAACTGCACAAGACAGCACATTATGATAAGTTGTATATTATATGCTGACTTCAGGTACCATGTAGAAAGAAATTGGGACATAGCAAGTGAGTTTTTGAAGCCATCTGCTGGTAAGATGAACTGATCACATTACAACAATCACCTTGAGTGCAATAAGTTGAGTTGACCATAAGATGGCAGCAGAGCCAAGCAGCTGCGTTTATTTATTGCAGCTCCTGATTATCTTTTTTTTATAATCATTTTATCTTTATGGAAATATCAGAAGTGTGTTTAAACTACAGGTGAAGATTACAACTAAGCTTGTTCTGAGGGATTTTGTTAATGTGTTGTGTATGACTTAAAAGTTTTATGTTTTAAACAGTCCAGAACACGGAATTACCAGGCAAAATCTGCATCAGAATGATAAAAAAAAAAAGTGTGTAAGGTGACCTTAGATCGGATAAGATTGATCTGCAGAGGGCGAAAAAATAAATAATGGAAGTGAAAAAACAATAATAAAGAGATAACCTAAGATAAGAATATAACCTGTATGTTGTGAAAAAGCAAAGTTACAAGGCCATAGTGATAGTGGTGTTAACAGCAGCAGAGTCAGCAGGTCTAATACATACACTAATACATGCATGTAAACAGTGTACACCAGACAGTTAAACATTGATAAAAATTAATAATAAAACAATATGACATATCAACAAAGTAAAAGGCCTAATATACAGTAAGAGTATGGAGTGTAAGATGTAGTATATAGTGAGATACAGTAAAATAGTATAATACACAATGTAGTTTAATAGCATATAATAGGATATCAATTGTAAAATCATAAATAAATTTATTTTAAAAAATAAGGCTTTGTGCAATTAAAGAAAAATGTATGCAAGAAAATAAATGAATCAGTCCAGTAGAGACACAATAAGAGACGGTAAAAAAATATACAAAATAAATATATTTAAAAAAACAAATAAAATAACCAAACAAATACAAAAAGTTTGAGGTTAAAACATTATTTTGTGGTTTATGATTCATACAGTTTTATACAACCACAGCAGTTTTATTGTTAATATAATAAAAATAAAATTCGTTAGGGTGCCGAGGGAATGTAATTATCATCATTGTTACTATTGTATCACCCTGCATGTACTCTCCTGGGTTGTGGTCCGGGTTGTCCCCTGTCTTCATTGGTCCGGCTCAGGAGGAGGAGTTTGGTTACGTCCTCCGCCTTCAGAGTCGCACGCTGAGTGGATCATTACGCGTCCACACATACAAACACTCACGCACACACACACGGGAAGGAGGCTGAGACGATGCCTCTGGAGAGGTGACCACCGCCGGATCCCGCAGCACATTCCCCTCACCGTCCATGGCAGACAAATGAACCAGCTCATCTGCAGCTGCTCCATCTCATTAAACATGGCTCCATTGATTTCCAGGCGGGCGAGGAGGAGGTGAGAGCGGCGGCGGCGGCGGCGGAGGCGGCGGCGGTGGCAGCTCAAGATAGAAGCGCTTATCCGGGAGGTGTAGGGGAGGGAGGAGGCCTTTCTCTCGTCTAATAAAAGGATCAAGAAGAGAAAAAAAAGGGGATCAAGCTATTTTTAAGCGGACTGTTGTGGGCTGCTCTCCGGTGACACCATGAGCGGCGGGCCGGATGAGAGCTCGGTGCGCGTCGCGCTGAGGTAAGGATGCAGCGGCAGACCCTCCTCTCCGAAGATGCTCCTGTGGCACACCTGCCGCAAGCATGCACACATTATGCCTGCTTTTATTCTTGCTCACTCATTGTCCATTTGTCTCGCTAACCTTCCCATAAACAGCCTCACAGACACACTGCTGCCTCTCTGATACACCCTGTCTTCCTCTTGTGTCTCTAAAATCCCTTCAAAACAATACCCCCTCCCTCTGTAAATGGCTTTATTTGGGTGCTGTTTTGTGTTTTGCAACGTGCATGCTCTTTGGTCCACAATCATGTCAGAGGCTGCAAATATAGACTGGTGGCCCATGATGACATGAGCTTCTTTTGTTAATACCTGCTGTGCTGTTTGTGCATGCTGTGCATTGGATTTATGAATGGAGATCTCAGCTCTGAGGGATTAGGCCAAGGAAAAGCCTGTTACTCTTCTCCTCAAAGTGCATCTCCTGTTGTCTGAGCACCTCAGACTATGACAGTGAATGTAGAGATAATACAGTGCTTTTGATAGCCATGGACAGAAGTGTTTGCTGCGTTTTTATCCATTAGTTTTCAAGCGTTTTACATTTGCTTTTGTTCTGTATTGAGCGTTGAGTTTTAGGAAGTGTGTGTTTGCTCTATCATACTGATCTGACCCTTGTACCCTCGGCCAGCCCATGCCGTCACTTTAACAGCAGACGAGCTGAGACAGTCCGGTCAGTGGTTATATCAGCATTTCTCAGAAGAACAAAAAAGATTCACAGACAAGAAGACACATAACAGATCAATTAAGATATCAATACAGTGCAGATAAAGTCTGAGGCAGGTGCTTCTCCGTGTGTGTGTGTGTGTGTGTGTGTGAGTGTATGTGTTTGTGTTGGTGTGCGTGTGCGTGTTTGTGTGTGTGTGTGCGTGTGAACGTGTGTGTGTGTGTGTGTGTGTGCTGGAAAGAGAATTTGAAACTTCATGTGAACTGGATCAGTGGAAGACAAAAGACAAAAGCTAGTTCGCTCTCATGTTTCTCTTTCCTCTCTGCTTCACTTGTTATTGTGCATTCAGACTTTGACCCAGAACTCTGTTTACTGAACCCAGCTCATTTTATTTTACTAGCTTGTCTTCCTCCGTCTTTATATTCCATCATGCGCCTTCTTGGTTTGGTGCAACATATTATCAGTAATACAAATAATTCTGGCTTTTGTAATAATCACATTTGGGCATTGAGTTGCTGTCTCAGGTAACTAAAGATAATTCATCAGGAAGTTTTAAGCTTTGGCTGGAGGATTCCTAACCACACATACACACGAGCTGTTAATAATGATAATACAAATCAGGCTATAAAAAGGTCTCTGTGTTTGTGTGTGTGTGTGTGTGTGTTGTCTCTTTCAGTGGGAACTACCTGCTTTCATATCTTTTTAAAAAGCTCAGGCTTCATTAATTATTTGGAGAGTCCTGTCGTCTTGTTTGCTAGTTGAGTTTCCACCTTAAGTCCTATTGAAGGTCAGTTGACTATTCAGTGGTCTATTCTTTCTTTCTTTCTTTCTTTCTTTCTTTCTTTCTTTCTTTCTTTCTTTCTTTCTTTCTTTCTTTCTTTCTTTCT
>JAQNCA010000018.1:5721958-5732617 GCA_029783725.1 Acanthurus tractus
TCTTCTTGTGCTTATTGGCTGCAGGAGGACACAGTGGATGTGACCGCAGTGATCAGCTCCTGTAATTTATCAGAGGCCCGCTTCCTTCTGGATCATTTCATGAACATGGCCATCAACAAGGTACTGACCTCAGCCCTGGTTGATTTAATATGAAACCAGTTTTTATATTAAGTGTAAGTGTGTCTGCTTAATTTCATGTTGTAAAAACAGTTCAAATCAGGTTTGTATGTCATTCTGGAAGCAACTGATTTAACCTGATAAACCCTTTGCCTTTACCTCTCAGTTAGAAGATAACATAAGAACTCATTATTTTAATTATGTATATAATCCATGTGATGTTTTAAATAAATTAATAAACTGTGTGAAACTGATTGCATTATCATTGCTGGTGTACGCTCTCATTTGTTTTGTGGTATCACCTGCTTGTTGTTGCTACCAATGTGCCTGCTCATCGTGATCTTGTTTTCGTAGCCATGGCTCCATTATGAAATTCAATTCAACGAGACTTTAAATAGAGCGACTTGATTGAATTAAGTTTCGATTAGATTAGATAAGATTAGATTTGATGAAACTTAATTGGTCCAGGGAGGAAATGTGTTCAGCAAAGAACAAATCCTGACGTGTAAGTAATTACCACAACATAGACTATAAAAGATGAACACACAAATGAGTCATTAGGTTTGCCTGTTTGTAAGATAACATACACTAACAACTTAAAAAACCAAAAATAATGCTGCATCTCCTGTGTTAACTTGTCTGCTGTGTTTGGTCATCGTCAGGGTCTGCAGGCATCTCAGAAGGATTCCCAGCTGAAGGTGATGGAGGGCAGATTGAAGCAGACAGAGATCAACAGCGCCACCCAGAACCAGCTGCTGTTCCACATGTTGAAGGAGAAAGCTGAGATCAACCCGGAGCTGGACGCTCTGCTGGGCAGCGCTCTGCAAGGTGGGAAAACACCGACGGGTTAACACTGGTCCGAGCATGTCTAGCACAATCACCTTTTTTAATCATCGATTCTTTCATCATGCGGCTACATTTTATTTTGAAGGCCTCTGTTTTCTTTATAGATGTGATTATTTGTAATGGAAATATGCATTGCAAAAGAAAACATGTCAGTTTTTTATTAAATTGTCTATCAAGCTAAAAGAAGGCCTGCAAAATAAAGAGTAGCCCTTTTCTCACCTTTGGGTTGATTTTGATTTGATTGTTTCTTTTGTTTGTTGTGTTGGTGTGAACTCAGAGTTAGGTTACCTGTCGCCAGGTGAGTATGATATGTATAGCGATGTGACTGTTTGAGAGAGCGTGGCACATGCACACAACAAGTTTTCTGTAATATTAACAAAAATTTAAAAAGGAAAATGTGTCATTTAAATTCAATTTTATAGCTTAGATTAGTTTTTGTCTTTTATTTTGACAAAAACTTTATACAAAGTTAGTTAATCCCTCTCCTTTTTCATTCACCTTAGAATTTACAAATAAAGACTTAAGACATGTTCAGGTTGTTAAATAATGGTGTGCTCACTGATATACTCAGGATGAATCTGACCTTTTTTTCATTATTTAATTGATTAAATTAAATTATTATTATAATAATTTTTTAAAATTGATTCAGAAATCTTGTGGTGTGCAGCAACCTTCAGTCCTCCTTAAAAAAACTAACCAATAGAAGTAACTCTGCCCATCTTGTGCATGTTGTGTTAAGTTACTCCACCTGTGGTGGTAGCAAGTCCCACTGTCTAATAGCTCCTTGTTGCTAAAACTAAACAGCAGTGAAAACCCACGTCACAGCAGGACTCTTGTCGTTTGTGTCTTTGCATTTCTGTTTGTATCCTTCTGTTATCCTTCTTTCTCCATTGTTCCTTTACACAGGACAAATGATCCAACACAGTGGCTTCCAGTCGCATTAAACTAATGACACCCGATTGTTGCCCTTTATGTAAAACTAAACCTGGTGACCCCTATTATGAACTGCTGCAGCCGTAATCATTAATGCGTTGTAATATGTAATGTTAAGCTTTCTCACAAGATGGGAAAATACACCTTGTTAGCATATATTTGCACCATTAAGAAAAACTTGCATATGCTTTGCAAATTAAGTGAGAAATGATGTTTTTTCACAGTGTGTTTTAATGTGTTGCTATGTTCTATGGCACAGAGAATGGAGATGACAGCAGCAGTGATGAGTCCACCCCAAGTCCAGCCACAGAGGGCAGGTGAATACAGACACACAGTGTTCATTACTTCATGGGTTGACAGTTCAACGGCTACTTTCACATTCACACTGTTATTGTATGTGCAGAAACTCAGGTAGTTTATATGTTCACACTGAATAAGCTCTTTTTTTATGCCATTGTGGGAATAGCACTAGTTTAAATAATCACACTGATTATTGCTGCACTCCATTTGGACGTGTCACTTCCGGTGTCTTGGCATTATGTATGCTGGCTCACACTTCAGCAAGCCATCATTTTTAATGACCTGTGCTGGAAAAAAAGAGGGCTAATTATACTTTCACTCAGGTTGAAGGTTGGTAGGGCCGGGAGTTATTTGAATACTAAAATACACACCCTAAAAAGATGATAAAAACACATACATAAAGGGTGGGTGTGAAACAAAACAAACAGAGGAAAGGGAGGATAAATCAATCAAACACAGTCCATTCTGTGCAAAGACCTAATCAGGCTCGTAAGTGAAAACACCTGTGTGTGTGTGGTTGACACAGGTGTGTAAGGCTGTTAGAGCTCACACTCAGATCATAGCCTGTTAAATAGAGTGGTGTTAATACTGGCATTTATTAGCAGTTTTGGTGCATGTCGTCATTAACACATCAACTACAAATATGACAAAAATACCCATCTTTGCTCTAAACTACTTTGCATGTTTATTATTGTTGTTAATTTCAGTTCGGTTTTTAGTTCATTTGTACAATTTAAATGCAATTGAGACTTGATGATGGAGCTTACTGAAAAAAAAAGAAACATAATGCAGTAGAAATACCAAATAACTATACAAATAACTGCTAGTATTTATGACCAAATACTTCACATTCAATAACCAAAGACTTTATTACACAAAATATTTTGTGTTTAGTTCCAGTTAACAAATATTAGCACGGTAACTAACTAAAATAAAGATGACCAAACATGGCAAACATATCTGCTTAACATTGCCATATATCTGACTTTGTTTCAGCACACTCGCATCAGATCTAATGAAGTTATGTGGTGAATCCAGACCAAGAAACAAGGTATTGTACAGAGCAACTGAGACACTATAAAAAAGGTTCTGAGTCATGTGATTAACGTATGCTTTGGTAACAGTAAAAGCCAAAAACAAACTTTTTATGCATGTTGTACATCTATGTTACCTCCTATAACCTCCTATTCCATCACACAATAGTTATTTATAGCACTTGGTATAATTACTAGCGAGTTCATTGACCTGTATGTCAGCTGAATATTGAGCCAAACTTTTCTGGTCCCTCAGGCTCGCAGGCGGACCACCACTCAGATGGAGCTGCTGTATGCCAGCAGTGGGGATCTGGCCTGTGAATCCCCCACCGGAGACTTCACGGCCCCTCTGCCGCCCCTCACAGAGCGTCTGGAGGGACCAGCAGACATGCAGGGTCATGCACTCATTCCAACCCCTGACCGTGAGCAAACTGTTTCCCCATCTGCACTGTCGGCCCGGCCAGCTGCCTTGTAAGTGTTTAATTACATCATTTCTAAGTGCTAGACAAATATTCGAAGATATTCTTCTCTATTTGTGTTCAATCTTTATTTTGGTGCAGAGATTGTTACCACCAGTTAATTTCTCAGTGCTGATTATCTCTAAAATAGTGGAGAATGTTGGTTAAGATTCAGTCCACACTTCGATGCTGCTGAAATTTTATTTATTCCTGTCAAAACTCTCTTTTACTCTCTGCAGTTCTGGATCCAGGTCACCCACAGGGACTGAGAGGAGGCAACTGGAGCGATCGCCCCTCACCAGACGGAAAATGCAAGAGAAAGGACAGACAGCGACACACATCCCAGCACCCACAAACACAACACAGCTTAGCCCAACAGAGGCTAAAACCAAAGGGAGTGACTACAAATCACTGTAAGCAAGCAGTGCTTAGTGTAAAGAAAATATGCTCTACATATATTCTTTACACTTTTTCATATTTTTTCATTTTCTTACTCAGGTTGGAGGAGTCACCTGTATTTGAAGGCCACAGGTAAAGTTTAGCCCCTAATTAATCTCTAAAATCTGCTGTTGAAAAATAGGATTCTGTTGGTGGTGTTATTTTAAAACACGTACCCACAGGTATCTTTCTTGTTGTATTTTGTGTGCTGCAGAGGTGTGATCAACCCTGTGACGGCCCCTAAGACCAGCCGTGGGGCCAAACTTCAGTGTGTTTATGTAGCAGAGGGGCACACAAAACCTGTTCTCTGTGTGGATGCTACGGATGATCTGCTCTTCACTGGATCCAAAGGTTAAAAATAAAATTCTGACACTGTCTGTCTTAAAAAGACAGTTTTTTGTCTGTTTTCTAACAAGAGCTCCTTGTGCATGGTTTCTTTCTTTGTGTGTATCTTTTTCAGACCGTTCATGTAAAGTCTGGAACTTGGTTACTGGTCAGGAGATCATGTCTCTCGCTGATCATCCCAGCAGTGTTGTCTCAGTCAGGTACCAGCACAAAGAAATAGCACAATTTTTGTTGGTAATTTATTGGTCCAAAGTGAGATTGAATAGTTTTGTTATCTGTTGTTGTATTACAGGTACACTTCCAGTCTTGTCTTCACTGTTTCCTCTGCTTACATCAAAGTCTGGGACATACGGGACTCTGCCAAGTGCATCCGCTCACTAACGTGAGTAACACCATTTCCTCTCTTGACGTCTTTGCAGTTTAATATTGTCCAAATAAATAATGAACCATATTTTTGTTGGTTTCAGGTCATCAGGCCAGGTGGGTTCAGGGGACGTGTCGTCCTCTGTCAGGAGTTTATCCATCCCACCGGGAGAGAGTCAGATCAACCAGATCGCCCTCAATCCCTCAGGGTCCTTCCTGTATGCCGCCGCTGGCAACGCTGTGCGCATGTGGGACCTCCGCAAGTAAGTTCAAACCCAGATTACAGTTTGAGACTTGCAAACATATCAGATAAGACAGTCTCAATCTCTTGTTCTTTCTGTTACCAGGTTTGTGTCCACGGGGAAGCTAACCGGTCATTTAGGACCTGTCATGTGTCTGACTGTGGATAAATTAGGCCATGGACAGGATGTTGTCCTCACTGGCTCCAAAGATCATCATGTTAAAGTAAGGAGACACAAGCACACGCGTTTCACTGTGATTTTATTTCCATTTTTGTGTCCAAATCATGTTCAGGAAAAGGGCTTTGGCTCGCTGTGATGTGGCACAGGTGCAGTGAGAGGAATAAAAACAGCACATGGGTCTTTTCTGACATTTATGTAGGTAGCTTACTTAACACTACATTGATACCCTGACAGAGGGTTGACTACACAGCTTAAAACAAGCTTTATAACACTTAGGGTGATAGAAGCACAGCACTCACCAGTCTGAGTCCATTGCATGATTGGTTGCCTAAAGGGGCGCTCTCACCTTTATGAAAAGTTGAGAGTTTTCAACTCGAGGCGTAAGGAGCAGCTGTGCAAAAGCGGCAGAGCTCTCTAAAAAAGGCTTGAAGCACTTTTTCTCTAGACAGTCATAAGCTACCACTTACACTCACATCTCACTGGGAACAGTTAAAAACAAATCCTGATGTTCCTACAACAAATGCTACTATACCATGTACTTTATATACCTTCTGTCTTGGATGCAATAAAGTATTTTTTGTTTTTCCAGATGTTTGAGGTGGCAGAAGGTGCTCAGGGTAGCATCAGCTGCAGCCATACTTTTGATCCCGCTCATCAGGACGGCGTGGAGTCTCTGGCCATGCACGGAGATGTTTTCTACAGTGGCTCCAGAGACTACTACATCAAGAAATGGGACTTAGCTAGTAAACAGCTTTTACAGGTACGCCAATACCTTAGCACCATAGCATTTGTTCAGCAGCCTGAAGCTTTTCTTTCCCAAGAATTTTAAACAATATCAACTGAAAAACAAAAACTTAAAAATATGATCTGAGATAGAGAATTAAATTCTGGTTATTTCCTCTGGCAGTCTGTCAGTGCTAAGACTGACTGGGTTAGCGCCCTAGGCGTGGTGCCAGGCTCTCCGGTGCTGCTCAGCGGATGCAGAGGAGGGCTGCTACGCCTCTGGCACGCCGACTCCCTTGCGCCTCTCGGCGAGGTCAGGGGACATGACAGTCCCATCAACTGCCTGGCCACCAACAGCAGCCAACTGTTCACTGCCTCAGAGTGAGTCTCAAAATATCATTTTTCCTCTAAAATGTTTTTTCTTTAAATTCATTCTTTAATTTAATGTAATCTGAAGCCAGTATTGACTATCATGATCTGTTTATTGTGGATTTTTTTTCCCAATTCGTGTGTGTTTTGTCAGTGACCGCACAGTAAAGATTTGGGAAGCCAAAGGATGCCTGGAGGAAGGAGTCCACTGACAACTTTCTCCTCATAATCATCAAACACACCTGAACTCGAGGACTGTCTGCTGGCCTTTACCCAATCAAAACGAACCCTGTGTGAGGAACCTCTGTCAGCCATGACTTGTGTTGGATGGGTGCCCAAAGTAGGTCTGAGGCCTGAAAGTGTGTCTCCCAGCCTGAAAATAACCTATAAACAACACTGACCCTTAACTCTGCAGGGATCAGTTTCAGGGAAGTCTAATTAGATGTGACTGCTCTCAGTCTTTCTCTGAGAGTACTTACTGATATTTTAGGTCAAGATGGATCACAGCAGAGCTGGATGAGGCTCTGGAGGGCTGCTGTGATGGACAGCAACTTTCATAACTGTGACAGAAAACAATAAAATTAAAAGTAAAAAAAAGACTGAGAAAACAGATCTTTCAATTGATCCATTGCTTTCTACATTCCTCTACTCAGTTCAGCACTAGACAACATGGATACCTTTTATGCATACGGTGAATTTTGCTGGAGCGGCTGAGAAAAAAAAAAAAGTTTTGGTAAATTGCTTTGCTTTCTTGCACCATATTGTTGCTCATCAATTATTATCAACTAAGATCAAGGAAAGAGTCTGTGTTCCAAGTCAAGACATGGAGATCATCTGCTGCACCAGCAATAACTGTGAGTCCATCCTGTGTGTTCACATGATGTGTTGTGTCTTTGCTTTGCAGGTCGTTTTGTGTGTGTCAGTGCACGTCAGCATTTATGTTCTCCATAACCAAGGACCAAATAACATCTGTAACTATATGGTCTTCAGCTGTTACTGCCAAACCCCCCAATGGGACATGAGAGGCCTCTAAATTATACACACTGCGGTTCTTTAAAAGGGCTTTTCCCGGTCCTATTCAAATATCTGTATTTCTATTTATTTAGTCACTGCTAAGTCAGTGTTCATGAAATCGTCTGCTGGTGGTAAAATGTTACAGCTTACAGCTTAACAATATTTCTACACACTGAAGTTTGTCAGCTACCTAATCAAGCAGTAGAACAGATTAAACGCAGTAATTGCAAACAAAATGTTCCTTTTAGCTTCGATGTCAATTTGCACTGATAAGGTATACTAAATAATGAAACTGTAGCATATTAAAATGGATGTTTAAAAGGTAGCATAACTACATCACATGCAAATATCTCTCAACAGCGAGGAGTCGGACAGCAGTTAGTGCTACTCTGCTAAACTAGGCTAGTTTGATACAGTATCTGTTAGCACAAATATAACTTATGGAGCTTTTTCTTTCCTTATAATCCAATTTCACTACTGTATTGTTAATTTGGTTTTACAAACACAGTTGCTTAGATCTTAATTGCAGGAAAGAGAAAATTAAAAAACACAAAAGAAATGGGCAAATTAGCTTTCACCAGTTAGCCTTAACTAGCTAGCGTGTTGCCACTGCAGCGATTTTTCAAATTAAATACTGTTTATTGTAAGCTGTGTGGTACGATGGCTTGATCAACTTTAAAACTGATGTCAAAAAGCAGTTTGTGGTTTTGATTTTGCAGAACAATTCTGTTTCACCAAACTTTTCAAGACAAAAAGTTAAGCACCAGTTTTTTTAAGCACCAGGCTGAATGGCTGTTTCATCCAGATCAGAATATACAGATGTCACAACATTTTCCAAATAGCTACAATGTTTCAGTCAGTGATGTGTTACCAGCAGTCAGAAATAGCTGCTGAGTGTCTGTTTTCAGTATTGTCCGGTCACTGAAAGTTTCCTCCACTAAATGGCTTTACATCTTCTGTGAGCATGCTCACCTCTGTTTTCTCTGACCTGCTTCTCTAAGGTTTCCATTAAACATTATCTCACTTTCCAACAACGAAAACATCTACTGAGCGTTTGCTTTCTCCACCTGTGCAATTTTCCTGATGTTGAAGTAGGACTCAAGTGCTTTTAGGAACCTTTATTTGAGTCATATAGCTGTGTGATGTTAATCATTCATGCTGATGAAATCAAGCACCTTGTAATTCCTCTCGAAAGTTATGGGATATGCCATGCATGTTTTCTCAGAGCATTTGTTCCTGAAAGAGGAGTGTACTGTATCAGTTTTTCAGTCCAGATGTTGTAAAAAGTTCTCATTCTGTTGTTCATGTACAGTGCTGTTTACCTCTGCTGTCTTAGTGTCTGCAAACTGCACACATGCTGTGGTTAAACATATCAAACATCATTCATCTTGTAAATGAGTCTGAAATGTTATTTATTTATTTTTTCTTTGATTTTTTTACTTTGCGGTTGTGTCCTCCATATCAAAAAGATTTTGAATTGTTTTCCATGTCATGCCTCTGATATCTGAGTGATGGACGGCAAAGAACATGTGGGATTCATTTCTCCAAAATCAGTGGTGTATTTTCAGTGCCTGGAATAAATCCTCCTCTTTATGTGCTAACAAGTTTAGTGTAAAATCACAACCTAACATATGTGGACTATCTCTTAGATAGCCATTATATCAGTATCTTCTGAATGGTGTGAGTATTGGAAGTAGACATTGTTCACAATGTTAATGTCAGTGGGACCAGAATAATTGCACTGAAGACTCAATTTTTTACAACTTTAATCTGTTTTTTCCCCATTATTGCATAACAAAGTTAAGTTTTGGTCCCATCGACTGACATTTGTCTTGTTAAATAAATAATCTCCATAAGAAACAATATGGGCCGTAAGTATTCTTAATTAAAATCAGATGCTGCTAAAAATCTTGATTATCCTTTGAATTGTAGTTGTATCTTATTTTGAAATTTGACTATAAACCTGCTCTTTTGTGTATACAACTGCTGTTTTTCCTGCTGACTCTCTTTTAAATGAAAATATCAGACGGAGTGTGAAAATAAAAAATAAAAAATTTACAAGTGTAATGTTTTTATTTATTTAAATCATGTATTAATGTGTTATGGCCACTTGGTGGTAGTACTGTATAATGACAGGTGATGTGCTGGATGAGCGCTTCTATGGATGAGAGATTTTTGTAACTTTTTTATTTGTGATCTTCAAAGTTTTCTCTGATAAAAATGAAATGTCTGCATAGTTAAGGAAAACAGCTGCTGGCAGTGTGTTTATAACAATTTATTATTGTTATTTGTAATGATTTGTTTTGGACTGGTGTGCCCCAAATACTTATTTTATGCAGGGGAATATTAGTACACTGTTATAAGAAAAACCATAACAGCCTGTTATGGATAAATAACTTGTATTACCTCAAAAAGTTTAATCATCTTTAGATCCTTTTTGCCCTCAATGAATTATCATTTGTCTGCAGATGATTTCATTCTTCCTGTAATTATAACGTCAGGCAGTAATGATATATATTGATGTGATTCACAGAGACAGACAGAGGTGAGAAAGGGGAAGAAATTCCCCCTGAAGACACAAATGAATGTGAACAGTGATGGAAGGATCAATATTTAATGTTTAGCTGTACTGAGAGCAGTAGAGTGTTAATTAGTCTCCCAGGAGCAGAGTGTTAACTTGTGACTTCCTCACACCCTTCACAGCTTTACCTGTTGAGCCTCTTCTCTGTTGTACTTTATGCTTTTTGAATGAGTGCTTTGAGATGACATAACATAGTATAACAACTCAAGATCATTTTTTTCTCCCTGATATGTAATTCTTTTTGAAAGGGAACTTATCGTTCTCATTGTGAGGCAATGGAAAATTACTGATTTAACTGTCTAGCAAATCAACAAACTTTCTTGGCATGTTGTATGATATCATTCTAGAGTATTGATAATTACTGTCAGGGAACAGATGGGTGTTCAGCAATGTCTCCAACGATTAATGCCAAAAATTTGGTCTTGAAATGTTTGACATTTTTTGGTAATACATTCACTTTCTTCTTAATGTCAGAGCACAATATCAGTATCAGTATCGTTGTCATTACTGTACACTAAATATGAAGTGTGAGAGAGCCGGTTAGCTTAGCTTAGCCTTAGTGCAAAGACAAAAAGCCCAACCTGTCAAAAGGTAAAACAGTTCACTTACTGGCACATTGTATCTCCACCATTAAATCTATACAAGCAGAAATGTTGAGAGAGGAAGATGTGGTTTACTGGAATTAACATGCTGAAACTACCTCTGTCCAGAAGATG
>JAQNCA010000018.1:5750975-5771660 GCA_029783725.1 Acanthurus tractus
AAAACATAAAGTGAACGATATGTTGGGAAATTCAGCACAAAGATAAAATTTGCATTCAGGTCCTGCTTTGTAATGTGCAGAGACAACTGACAACATGTTCTTAAGATTTTTTTTTTCACTCCTTTCATTGTGTTTCATAGAATTCACTTACATTATACTCAGTAATTCTAGTCAATTGTATAAGTAATTTCAAGTGAATTGCATTTTCCTCAAGGTTTCTGGCTGTCTTTTTTCTTTTGCAAGTACATAGAGTCTCACATGGACTCTAATTTCAGATTAGTCACCACGGTAAAAATAGCTCCTTTGTTTTTTCCACCCAGCCATGTCTTTAGATTTGTTGTTCTACCTGTGAGTGGGATAGATGCATTCAAGGTTTATTAGATCTGGAATACTGGGCCTACATATACCATGAAGCAAGGCTGCTCCAACAGTCTGTTCTAATTTGTTTTGTGTGTGTCACATGATGGACTTCCAAGTTTGCTGCAGGAAAATCATACACAGGTACCTCCATGTGGTTTTCTGTGTGTATCTACATGTGTGTAACAGAATCTAGTTCAGTGAGATGGTGTATTCTCCACAGAGCCTATTCAGGTCACGGTCAAACTGAGAGAAAGATAGACAAATAGAAAGAAAGAAAGAGACAGACAGACCGATAGAAAGAGAGGTAGAGGGATTTAGAAAGGTTTGAAAGAAGAAATGAGACAGAACAGGAATAAATGCTCAGGACTCTCACTGAGAAAACCCCTTTTCCCCTGAGAGGAGGACAGTGAAGGAGACAGGAGAGGAGAAAGGACTCTAAAAAACAGAACAGTGTAAAGAAGAGTAATGACGTAAAAGAAGTGGAGAATAATTAAAGGCTTATGAGGAAGTAATGTGATGTAAAGACAGCACAGCATGAATGGAACTTGAGAGCAGCACGTTTATGTTATGAAACAACTGTAGGAGGAGAGCTGGAATGGTTGGGAAATTACCAGAGTTTCCACACAAGAGTGAGGCGTGTCTACGCCATAAAGATAGCTGATAAGAAAAAACAAACAAACAAACAAATATCAAAATAAATGTCAGCTCATAAATGACACCTCTTATTAAAACAAGTCAGATGACCTGAATCTGAACGGAAAGAATGACTCTGTCCAACATCTTTCTTTTCATCAACACAAAGAAACAGTTTTTGTAAATAATCAAGCTGCCATGAGAGGGTTTTCCACCGCAAACAATGTGCAAGCTTTATTTATATAGCTACATAAACGTCAAAAAAAAAGGACAGAGATGTAACAGAGTCAATAAAGACTGTTTTAATTAGATTTTTAGTCATTAAAAAGTTTACTTAATTAGAAAAGTAACTTTGACTATTATGCAGTATTTCTCTCTTAGGTGTCGTGAATGATCAGTATAAAGTTGCATAAAAAATACTTATGTGCAATTCCCCAAGTTCAGATAAAACTGTCAAGAAAAGTTTTGTTTACTGCTTCGCCTATGAGTCACCAACAACATATTTTCTTATAGTCTTTGTTATACAAGATTGTTTGTTTACCGGCCTGCAGCCATTTTGCTTCCTGCTTTCGAATGATGTGCTCACAGTAGATTACGCACCAATAAGAGCATTAATTGGTCTGGTGGAGCACAGTGCATGACACAATTCCTCAAAAAAAAAAAAAAAAATTAGAATTAAAAGAAATGTTACTTTTTTTTTAACTTGTTCTGTACATTTATGCACAGGAGGATAATGATACAGAGACACATTTTTAAATACCCTTAAAAGCAAAAAACCATAAGAATAAATAAGTTAAATATGGTTCAAAATGTGAGACGACATTATCTACTGAGCTGAACTTGGCAGACTTTTGTTTGCATTATTTAATTAATTACATTCATTACCGCAACAATTAACCTTGCTTTAGCCACAGTCTCTATGCTCGTCATCTCTGTGTTATGTACCTTTTTTAGCCTCCTCCTCTTTGACTCTCTCCCTCTCAACTTTCTTGCTGTGCATGGTTTAGCCTGGACTCCAAATCAAATCCATAACAACAGAAACAGAGCAGCTTAGGAAACAGTCTCTATACACACACACACACACACACACACACACACACAAAAGCCCCCGCTTGGTGCTCTTGCAGAGTTTTGGATGGCTAATTAGACCACTTGCTTCTTTTCTCTCTCAATAACTCTGACTCAACACCTGTACTTTTTCTTCCTCTCAACCCTGAGATTTCACAATGTTGCTCCTTTTTCATTTCTCCCTTTCTCGTTCTACCTCTCTTACTCTTCAATAATACTTTCAACACTCTCTTTTCCTCTATGTGGGCTAAAAACCCAATTCATATCTGAATCAAGAGGGTTGTTAGGGTCCAGAAGGGGGTGACTGTTGTGTAGTCAAGGTAACAGTATCAGGGACATGAACTCTCAAGCTAGGCCAGAAGGCACAGTGGATGTATTCATTAATTTAAAAATAGAGGTGAGAGAAAACAGGGACTGGAAAAAAGGATAAAGATGAGATGAGGGAGAAGGGAAGGGAAAAGGGGAAAATAAATTTAAAAAGGAAGAAAGTGGCTAAAAGGATAAAGCCAGAGGGAAGAGGAAAACTGGGGAAAGGTGAGCGTCACAAGTTCCACGGCACTGATGGCACCTCTTGCTCATCGAGTCGGGTAGAAAAACAACACAAAACTGTCAGTCAAGTGACCCCGATTGGCCATCAGTTGTTTCCATGGTTACTGTCCCCATACTGCTGTTATTGTGTGGCTCTCCCCCGTGAGAAAAGGCAGAGACGCGTTTCCAGCTTGTGTAAGAATGTGCAAGTGTGGGAGAAAAGCCGAGACAACCCTGAATCTTTGACCCCATGTTGAAGCTCCACCTTGTTTTCATGTAATGAGAGTTTTCTCAGCAGTTGAAAACGTCGCCTTTTTATCTGCCTTTTTTTTCTTTTTCCCCTACTTCTTCCCTCCCTTTATCAGCTCTGTCGGGAGAATGAGAAGACAAATTATAATAAGGAGCATATGTGTGTGTGTGTCTGTCCTGCCCATCTGGTTTCATATTTCACTTCCTGCTGCTGTAATTGACAGCTGTCAGAGCAGACATGTTATTCAGAATGACAGTAAACTGTGCTGGTATAGTTTAGCCCCAGGGCAGGAGAAAGCATGGTTTGACAGCAAGTAGATGCTTAAATCAGATCTGAGGTCAGCGCTGGTAAACCCAGCAATGACTTAGTGTGTTGGTGAAGCTAAAAGTGTATTTTGCTTGATTGATGTTTCTTTATGTCTAGGGCTGAGAGTTGACACACAGAAGAAAAGTTGTGCACATGCAAAGTGCACATGAATAGTAATTTCCTTTGTGAGATGTGGAAGTAAATGTGTTTCAAATATGTAATTAAAGCGTTGCTTGATTGATGTTTCGTGAGGTTGATGTATTTAGCTTTAACTTTGTTGACCTTAGATCAGCATAAGGTGCATTTAAACACTTTGTTGTTCTCATCTTTATTTACCTTACCAACTCAGTTTGGTAATCCTTCCCACTAGTTATTGTTGTTTTAATTTTTTTCATTATTTTAAGATAAATAGGGACTTTTTCAACCCATAAAGGAAAAAAAAAATTATATTTTATATATAATATGTAATATATAATATATAATAATGTAAAAATTATAATAAAATCCCTCAAACTTGGGAATAAAAACCTTTTTATTAGACAGTTTTTCCATGCATTAACTCTAAAGATGATACTGTGTGATAGCTTAGGTGATACCAGTTGTGACTCATGGTGAAATTGATTTTATAATAAAGATACGCCATCACATTTTTTAATTAAATGCATTATATCTACAGCCACATGTTCTGTGTAAAAAATTAATTAGAAAATGAAAAGCTCATCTCTGCAGCTGCCACCTTAAATAAACCAACTTGGTAAAACTCGAGCACATTCATGTTTTATTAGAGGCCAAGTTAAAACTTAAACATATTTTTCAGAGTGGTCTTTAGTTAGACATGGTGACAAATTGGAAGAGAGAGGGATAAATGCTATTGATTAAAAGATCAAATTGTAAGTGCATTGCATAGAGAGGATGCGCTGAGAATGTCTGGTTGTGTGAATGAACATGCACACAGCAGCAGAGAGAGTGAATGCCAGCAGAAAAGCCAAAGGCGATGTTTTTGTGTGGAAGAATGGAAGGAGAAAAAGGCTGCATCTTGGCATGCCAAAGCTGAAAGCTCTAGCAAAATCTATGAAAGAAATCGATATTGTTCTGACACAAATGAGTTCTTGACTTTGTCTTTAGATCTAGTATTTCTTTTTAAAAAAAATCCTAATAGCCAAATACTCAAATGATTTTTCTTCTCAATCGCTCTGTGAGTAGATTGATTTTACTTTCCTTTATTTGACCAAAAAAGGAATCAAATCCAAATCAGACATCAGTATGAGATTATAATGTTTGTAGGAAAAACTCAAGCTAAAAATACTAATACTATTTTAGTGTGGTACCTTTATTTCAGCAGACCCTTCTCTGACGCGGATGGCAGCTTTTAGCTTTCCGCTGCCTGCCTCTGGATGAAAAGAGGGAAGGAGGGAGAGAAAGAGAGAGAGAGAGCCATGACTCATTCACATTATCCTCTGAAGTGGAAATCCTGAAAACGTGTCTTACTCACACACACAAACGCACAAAAACACACTCATGCACACACACACACTACACGCACGAAGGGGGAGCCCAGCAGCCCATTTGGAGTGTCACCATGTGTGATGTGCTTTGAGCAGCAGCCAGTCAGTAGAGTGTAGAGCCTCAAATTGTTTCTCAAAGGGGGGAAGTGTATTTTAACTTGTGTCCCTAGCTGTACCCCCTACTCCGAGTGGGAAATGACGCCCAGCCACCAGCCAGATGGTGCCATATTATGTAGGAGTGTTTGTATTTTCTAGCATGTGGGCGTGCATTGATTTTTGATATCTAGGTTTACTCACAGATGGTTTTCGTTGGTGAAAGTGGTGTGATATATTTGCTCACCTTCACTCCTTCCATACTGACAACAGATGGGCTGAAAAGGTTCTTTATTGTTGTGTACACAAGTTAAATGGATGGCCAAATGTTGAAGAAGCTCATGTAAAATACATAAATCTTGGGATTTCCCACAGTGTATGCACAAAGTGAGTCATTTAATATGGTACATTAAGTGGCACCTGCTCGCTTAATTCTGATTGGTTAGATTTTTGTCTGTTATTTGCTCTTATTGTGTTATGTGTGTCCACATAAGGGAATACTTAAATGTGTAGACTGTTTATTGTTGCGTACTCTCCTTGTTCTCCAAATCCCCTAGACAAAAATCTACATCTCTTTGCTCAGTATCTCGATTCATTAGTTCCTTCTGAGGACATACATCTTAACAAAAATGACTACTTTTCTTCATTTCTCTAAGAAGTGCTTAAAACTTGGGCCCTGAAGATTAAGCAAACTTTACCCAAACAGTTAAATGCTGCATTAAAATTAAGTGAATGAGCATAAAACTAATCTACAGCTTCTAAAATATTGATTAAACTTTTTCTTAAAATTGTAAACTTATTATCTTTGTATTCTTGATTTTTGGTCAGATGAAACAAGACACATAAATGCATCATTGTGAGCTGGGAAATTGGAATTGATTTTTTTTTTTTTGATGCTTCGTTGGTTAAATGTTAAATCAATGAATTAAGAAAGTAAACATCAGACTGGTCCATGCTAAAAAATAACTTCAGTCATAGCAGAGTCTTGTGGAGAACATTTTCAAGCATAGATTGATACAGATTTGTTTTGCTAGTGAGTGTTTATCCACATGACAGCAGGATGGTGTACAGCATGTAGGATTGGCTCATATAAAGTACGATGCCTGTGCCCCATTACAGCAATGTGGCTCATTTATGTGTGTATAAAAATAGAAGTCAGTGACACAAAAGCCATATTTTGAAGCACGGTAATCCACTTTGGTACTGGAAAATTCATATTTAGATAACCACAGATCTTTTTATTTGTGTAAGTGAATAAAATAGACAAATTTTAAATGGAATTCAGCTGATTATCTTGCAATGTGTCACTTGTCTTTTTTTTTGTTTTAATAATTTTATCATTTATCATCTATCAGTAATATGATAAGTGATATGATATTATATATAATGATAAGTGGTCAGCTTTTTGAGAGCAATCAAATCAATAATCAGCTACATACTGACTCAATAAGGGAGGAACTCCATCAGTAAGTCCAAGTCAGTCATTCGTTAGGCTGAACCATACAGTGTGTAAAGGGAGGTTTGATGTGAAAGCCTTTAAAAGGTTTTTGCAAACATCTTAGTTGGATTATTGTGTCCAAAAGTTTTTTATTGCCGTGGACAGACAACACAAACAGACAGGCTCACACCTATGGGTAATTTGAGTTTATAGAGCACCTGTTGTGTATATCTTTGGATTATGAGAGCAAACTCAAACACTTTAACTTACCTGGGACACGCGACTTTAGCTAAGTGCTGCAAATAACAGCATCAGGTTTCTTAAAATGCTTTTAAAGCGACACAAATCTTCATCTTCATTTAAGTGATGTTATGTCAATAGTGCCTCCCAAATGAGTGACAAGTTAAGTCTTGGAAGAAGCAGGAAGGGCTGATTGGACACTAGAGGTGTTTTCTTTGTTTTGAGAACAAACACAAGACAGTGAGACAGGAAGAAAATACCATAGGTGGTGTTGATGAGTTCACACAAGAAAAAGAGAGTGAAGTACAGACAGGAACAGTGAGATATAGTGAGACATCTGAGGATGCGCTGAAATTACAGCTATAGTTCGAGAGACTATACAAGTTCCTGAAAACCAGCTTGCAGCCTGAGTACTCTCCAGCTTGTAATGGTTTCAGAGCTTTATCGAAAAAGATCTAAAAGTCTCTTAAAATCCCCGCATTTCAAAATGATGATGGGAAGCATTACCCACGTTTTAATGCCTTTTCTGCAACCAGGAAATGTTAGGACTTGTTAAATAGATGAAAGAAATTTCATTGAGGACCTACGTATCTGCTATACTATTTAAGACTCATTGCCAAAACCCTCCTCTTAAACCCATTAGGTGCCATCATCATCATCACAATCTAATTATTCACAAATCACAATTTATACCAAGGTCTCATTTTATTTCTCCAATACTCCTCCTTCCTCTCCTTGAGGTGCATAAATTTGACCAGATTTTATTCATGTTTTGGCCGAAACTCAGTGGTTTTCAGAGACAGAGAAGTACACAGTATATCACTCATCAAAGAGAATATGATCTTAGACCTGGTGTTTATCAAGCATGAAATGGGAACCATAAAATCTCTCACCCATAGGTAAAGAGTCAGGATGTAAACTGAAACCACTCTAAGCTTAGTTGGGTGACCTGAGCATAGTTTGGTTTGTGAAGGAAGGACTGCCAAGCTGTTTGAGAACATACTTTTTTGGGCTTAACTGTGAATTATTTTGTTTTTAGGTCTCTGTGCTGTTGACAGACGTGACAGTTTTTCTGCTTAATGTGGAAATTAAGATGTAGTAATAAAACGCTCATGTCCTTTCAAGGTTCTTATTTTTCCAAATGCCAACCTGTCAGAGCAATCCTTGTACAATCTGTTATCTGTCATCGTTTTCAGATAATGGTGGTGAAATTCTATTTTCTTCTAATTGTTCACAAATCCAGCAATGCCTAACGTGCTTATATGTGGCCATGTGACAGGAAATGTCAGCCCTTTCGCTAAAATGATTGGATGAGATTAAATGAGATAGGTGATGAGTGGGTGTGGTCTCCAATATTAAATTTTATTTTAGATAAGAAAATTTATGACAAATATCTGTTCAAATAAAACAGCACAAAATGCAACCTCAGCACATACATTAACTATTTACTGCATCTGTTTGGTTTCATTTACACATGACTTTGATTTAGTCAATGTTTGTTTTTTAAAGCTTGCAGCAGGGATTTTATTAAAACAAGCATGCTAAACAAGTGTGAAAACAACCTCATTATGAAAGTTATACAGCTTTTTGGGGGATCCACTATGACATGCCTTCTTTGATACCTTTATGTGTGTTTCAGTAGCAACAGAAAAGCACAGTTTATTGCTTCCATGTACAAAAATAAAAGTATAAACAACCCAAAGTACAAAAGGGCGGAAAAGTTCAACTAATCAACAGTCCATCTGAGCATAGAGGCGTACAATTAGGAGAGAAAAGCTCGTCTCTTCAGTCCAAACAGGAAGATGCAACTTCAAAGAATATGTTTAAATATAATCTTTTGTGAAGCTATAACACAGAAACAGCAGAGTCACACAATTAGTGTTGACGGAAAAGCCATTACTGTGTATGACACTCAGTCTCTAAGAGCAGTGAAAGTCAACTATAATCTAATTATTTTGGGCAGCAGATGTCTGTATTTATTTAGACAACGCATACATACATTTACAGTGCGTCCCTGCCACTTTTACCATGTCGATTTACATCTGATCTTCTCTTCAGCGACATGTAAAGCTGTGGTAATTCCAGTATTTGTTCAAGTTTTTTGTCTTTTCACAGTTTAGAAGGGAGTTTCACAGGGATTGTTTAGATGCTGTGCGATGATTAATTTGCTGACTCACTATATTAATAGTCTTTGTGTTAAAATGCATTCGCTGCCACATTTGGTTGACAAATGTTTTCCTTTCTCTGTGTGTCTGATTACCTTCTGTTTCTCCACAGAAACCTGCTGGACAGGGACACCTTCTCCAAATCAGACCCAAGTAAGACCCACCACCTGTCTGTCTGTCTGTCTGTCTGTCAGCTATTAGGGGGCAAGTTTGTGTTTCTGTCTAAGATTTTGGTATGGTGTCTGTTAAATAGATAGATCTTAGCTCTTGCCTGAGCTTCATATTCTATAGATATATAGAAGGACACCACATAAGCATAAAGGGAATGGAAGTGATGGAAGGGAATTCTAATTTTGTTTGTATAGCCCAAAGTCACAATGAGAGGTAAGGTCAGAAAGGTGCAGTGGCAAATGGGAAGGAAAAAAGGGTTTAAAAAGACAGGAACAAATGAGAAAAATGTAGAATATGAGGGGAACAAATGGAGTGTGTAGGAGTGAGGAATCAATTAGGGACAGAAAGAAGGTCTTGTCTTTTGCCGTATGTAGTCGTGAGTCACTTTCTTATGCGTGTAAGTGTGGGTTTTTTTTCTCTAAATGTGTGAGCTCGACTAGAGGCAAGTCTGACTAATGCATGAGACCAAGAAGCTTCTGTCTATAGATTCAAAGATTGGGTTGCAATTCTCCTCTCTGAACTGTTAAAAACCATTAAAGTACTGATTTAGTGCCAGAACAGGAAGGCAGACACTTCAGTTATTTGAAACAAAAAAAATTAACTTTACTCTAGACTCAAGGCGTCATTTAAATAATCACAAAGATTTTGCTTACTTTCCTACACTGATCCAGCACTTTGAATAATATTGTCCATGTGAGTAGGTGTTTAGAGTTTCAGTAAAACAAAGTAAAGGGTAATTTTAAAGCTATTAGAAAAGAAATTAAATTATTGTTGTTATCAGGGACCATGTTTGTTATCTTGCACTGTGTTTGAATTTGGGATTACCATGTCACAGTGTCCGTTGGTGCTCTACAATGACTCTTCGGTACACACAAACTCACACACACACACATACTATCTTTGCAAAATATAAATGTCAGCACATATACAGCAGCATTGGTTAAAAGTGACTTAAGATGATGTTGATGGCAGTGATGAACAGGATGATGAGGATGACAGTGATTTACATGATGGAGGAGGTGGAGGAGGAGGAAGGAGCTCAGGCTTAAGCCATGCATTTTGACATGCTCTTGTGCTGAGTGGCACTTGTGATTATGCTGAGCGCGGGGTCTCAGGTCCTCTGATATGAACCAGCCTGACAGGGCTGAAAAAGACAAAGGAGGTAAAGAAACAAGAAAACAAATACTAGAAATATAGACAAACCTTGGATAAAAACACCTTTTTAAAATATGAGGAGCAGTGATTCAAAAAGAAAAATAATACATAGTCAAAACGTAAGCTGCTATACCGGGAAGAATCCAGAGTTTGCTCCTCCATTTTTGGCTTAATTTTTTCTGTGTTTATGTGACCCCAAATATCTTGTGTGTCTGTGTTTGGGTTTGTACATGCACATTATAACAGGTAGCCTTCTGTCACATGTGTTAAAAGAACATCAAAGGCCTCCAAAAATGAAGTGTACTATAAGTTTGCTCCGCAATTTGCCTTTTACTGAGTTGTCTTGTTTTCGGAAATTGCATAATGACCTGAAATGATGTCTTTTACCATCTGAAGATGGGAATATAATATGCATGGTGGGCTTCATGAATAAAAAATCTGGTACTTTGATGTTTTTTTTCTTCCTCTTTTTTCTTTTTTTTTACAAATATGTGAATTTATAGTTCATTAGTACAATGATGGATCCAGTGCCATTGCATTTAAATTTTTTGTTTGTTTTTTAGAGAAATCGATATTTCTATTTTCTTGGTAGCCAGTAGTTCAAAGTATGATTGTAAACAGAACTCCTTTTAGACAATTATCAAGTAGTTTTAAGGTCCAGTGTATCAATAATTGAGAAAAAGTAGAGGTAAAAGCCTGTGCTGCAGTTGTTATGGATATAAGCATGGGTTTGGGCATGTTAAGGCTAATGATCTTTAATGGTATGTTATTATGTTATGTGTCTCTGTTCTTCACAGTATGTGTTCTCTACACGCAAGGCATGGGCAACAGGGAATGGAGAGAGGTAAGTGTGTATCTTTGAATCTTTAAATACACAATGCAGAAACAAGCATCAAAACATTTAAAGAGACTTCTCAATCTGGTCGTTTTGCATGATCCATTTTACTACAGTCTTAATATTTACTTAGTATGTTTAATCATTTATGTGGCTCGAGATGAAAAAACAAGGGTCAGTAGCTATGCTAGCAGCTGTAATTGTGTACAGCGGTGCTAAAAGCTATATGCTTAATATCAATATGCTATCATGCTTACAATAACGATGCTAGCCTGACTCACAGGATGTAGATAATGGGTGAAAGCCTGCCATTGGGGGACAATTTTAGACTTAATTTTTCTTTTTGCTATTTGTGTGTTGCTGTTTTCAAAATCTTGGCTTTGCACTGCCTGAGACTATTTTAATAAGCTTTAAGAAATGCAAACAAGCAAGAACATTTATTTATTTATTTTTTCCCAGTAGCAAATTAATAGTGAGTACAGCCAGATCTCCTTCTCCAGTGCTGTCAAAGCTCAAAGCAGTGCTGGCTATGAAGGACTATATGACAATGCTCAGTTTGCTAATGTTCAACAGGAATAGTACTAGTTCACCATCTTAGCATGGTGTGTTAACTCTCAAACAGTCTCACTTTATACAAGGGTTAAAGATCTTTGCTAACGAAATATATAAATAATTGTGTTATTAAAGGTCTAGTTAATTTTATGAATATATCTGAAGGAATTATTAACTAATTGTGGTATGAAACCCTGCTGTGTTTGTGCTTGTAGACGCAACCAGCCGTGCACTGCTTGATGAGCATGCCTGTGTTCACTCTTGTATGACTGTTATGCCATAACCTGTGTGTTTCAAAGTAATACATATTCATGAATGTAAATGAAGGGGCAAATCTTGCAGCCCCAATCATTCACAGTTATTCATAGTTGTGAGTAGCCCATCATCTGCATGCATTATTAATAGGCTAAGTTAAATGCCAAACCGGGGCCCAACTTGACCCCCATTGACTTGATACTTCAGCTGCTCTGCATTCATTACACTAAAGCTGTACATAATCTACTGTGACCACAGGCTCCCCTGATGTCTAAGGAAAAAACCCGCCGATGATTAGTTATCCACATGAGTCTTTGCAACTTCACAAAGTGCTTGTACAAACTACAGGCGGACCAATGGCAAAGTTTCAAGATTTTGTGAGCTGTAGCCATGTAAAAATGACAGATCAAGTTGTTGTATAATCGTAGCTATCTACATTGAAAAGGTTTGGGTTATCAAACTCTTTTGTGGTCCAACATTTTCGAATGCAAAAATAAATTGAAGAAAACTGTAGCAATTCTTCCCTCAAAATATTCTTATCTGTCTTTTATCTTCCTTCCTTTGTTTAGTTTGGGAGAACAGAGGTGATTGACAACACTCTAAACCCAGACTTTGTGCGGAAATTCATTTTGGACTACTTTTTTGAAGAGCGACAGAACCTTCGATTTGACTTGTAAGTAATGCCTACTCCTGTGTGTTTGTTTCTGTGTGTGTCAATAATGGTATATTATACATTGCAAAGTAAAATTATATTTCAGGTTATGGAGTTGATCTGTTAAAAGCTTCTTCTTGAAAGTATCTTTCACAATATTAGTTTCTTAATCATCAACAATGCCTTCATTGAAGCATGGAGAGGCTCCAAATGTCACCTGCAAAACAATGCATTATTTGGTATTAAAATTATTTTATGCTTGAGCTACATATATGACATTTTTTATCTTAGTTCTTTGTTTTTTACTGTACTGTTGGCACGCAGCACAGTTTTCTACTCTACTGCTTTTCTGTCAATTTACATAAATTTTATGAAGGTTAAGTAGATTGAACAATGCATGCTTCACTCCATTAGTATTCAGTCCTGATACTGGCTTATTATAAAACAATAACAGTAACAATGGCTTCATTTGCTATAAAAAATACAGAAATCTGTGGAAAAGTCTTTAAAAAATGTCACTTCTTGTAAACAACTTAATTTTGTGCTTAATTTCGCGTTTTACAGAATCAAAAATCTGAAAGTTAATTTTAGACATTTTCTTACATAGATCTTTTATTTTTTTATCAGCTAATCAAAATCTTCCTGTTTTACCTTGACACTACCAGACAGAGATCTACTACACAGAAGTGCATTTAACTGGGACTGGCTTTATTTGTTTAGATGCACTGGTATGCTCTTTATATTGGCTGATATCAAAACACTAGTGTTGGTATGTTTGTTAATTTTATTGCCAATTTTTTGACCATTTTTTAAATTTACATGCTTACCTCTTATAGTACTTAAAGTACTTTTCCCAAATTAGCCGCAAAGAAGTGTAAAAACTATACAAGCCTTAAAAGTAAGGATCAAATCTCTGCATTCAATCGAGTACACTTGATTCCTTTGCAAAGAAGCGTGAGATGCTATCTATAGGAGACAGTTTGTCCTTAGATTTATTAAGCCGCCAGACTGCCTGTAGGTGAGGGGATTTTCTTTCTCAATTTGCTCTCAGATTGCATTACAGGCTGGATTTTAGTGGCTTTATTTTATTAAGGTGGAGGCTAATTATATTATAATCTATGAACTGGGGAGCTGAACAGACAACCCCACTGGGATCTGAAAGTTAGACTCTGAAGATTAGTTATTGTTTCGGCAAAGACTGTGTGCATCTGTGAGTGAGGAGAGAGAGAATGTGGCAGAAACAACAGTGTGCATATGGGTGTGGGTGGAGGTATGTTTATATTTGTGTATAGGGGTTTCTGTACTTCTATTTTCTGCTGCACCTGTATAAGCAGTTATTATTGTCTAATTGCAATTAGCAGTTATCTTTGTCTAATTACAAACATATTTTCTATATAATGCTGCAATAGTATACATATTTATAAATACACTCTAAAAAATATATATTAATACTTCAGTGCATTAATGCACTAACTTGTTTACTCTACACCAACTACAGATTCAGTCATCCATCTTTGTAACCACTTTCGTTGCTCTTTACAAAAACTCTACAAAAAAATTACAATATTGTCAATTTGACTCAATAATTTGGCTTGGTTTCTTTCTTCTGGTCATGTTTCTCTTTAAGTATTTGTAGTATCCCAGATTATCTATACCCCTGCTAGTTTCTCAGTGTTCTCGCTGGCTGCCATGTCACAACACATGCTCATATAGTCATGTCACATGAGAAGTGTCACAGAGCCAGGTGGACACTCTGAGACTGAAGCAAAACCCATGTGTGTGTGTGTATCTCGTGTGTGCATTCCTGTGTACTGTGTCTGGCCATGGTGACAGTGTAATGTGCATGTGCGTGCACTTCTTTATGACTGTGCGTGCGTTTTAGCAACAGTAACCATGACAACTGGGGTTCCAGAGGATGGTGGGTGTGATACAGGAGTGGACAGATTTCCTTCAGGGAAAGAGAAGCATTTAACCTTTCATATCTACACTGTCTAGGCCACTTGTGTACCACACCATATTATGACCCAGTATATATTATCACATATAAGTGGACTGATATTAACCTGCTTTTTCTTGCTCTAAAATGTACAAATGTAGACTGTGCAGGACTTTAAATTGTATTTTTTTCATTGCCATCTCATTTGTCTAAGTGGCTGGATAAATGTATGAGTGCATGCCTCTGTGCTCTCTGTCCCTTGAGTGGTTTTCTGAATGAAACTGAGCATCAAACAGACAAAACAGCACACTGCCCTTTGTTGGCTTTTGTATGTGTATATGTGTGTTGTTGCGAGTATCATTCAATGTGCATCAGATTTTAAGAAACTTGCATGTGCTTTCTGCTGTGACTCTGTTTGCATGTGTTTTGTGTGGACCTAGCTTGCTGCTCCTCTCAGGTCAAACAGCCGTAGGATAGCTGGTGCTGCAAGCTTGCAGAAGTTAACACAGTCTGAGATGATAGCAGATGAGAGAGTGTTCCCTCCCTCAGGCCCATGAAGATGGAATCCATGCAAAAAAAACTATAACAGAGCAGAGGTTATAAAATCTTATATATTCTTTTAATATGAAATCAAGACTGCACTTTGCATATCTGAGTGCTCTGAAAGTCTCAGTCTCCGTTAATAATGTGTTTGGTTGTTTTGGTTAACTACCAATTACTATCAAGACTAATAAAATCCATCAGCCTAATCTCAATTTTTGTGCTACTTAACAGAATAGAAGTACATAACACGCAAAAATAAGACACATCTACATGCAAACATTATAATTGTGAGCAATTAAGCATTTTAATCTGAGCATTTTACTGTGCTAATGTAGAGCTGCAAGCATGACATTAGACTGTTATCTTGTCTCTTTATACGGTCATAGATCATAGTGAATGACTGAGCCTGATGTGAGAGAAATGACTTTCTAAAGCTTATTTCTTTTTTGTTGATTAAATATATAAATAGTTTTTGTTCAATAATTCAGCTGCATACATTTACAGTGAAACATGGTGTCACAAAGGCATGTTTATGTAGGAAGTATGGGATTTGTAAGAGTTCAGGTCTTTTTTTCCCCGTTGCAACACATAGTCCACATAGGTGCAACCAGCTGACAACAAAAGACCTCCATGTTTCCCTTTTTATTTTAGTCACCTTTGGTTAGGAAAATTTCTGTAAACTCCCAAATCCCCAGTATTGCTTCTCTAAAATCATTTAAAAGCTAAGTGTGTGCTCCTGTGTCTTTATTTAATCCTCAGGTGTGTGCTTTCCTTCACTTAAGATATTAAAAAGCAGCTAAATTTGTCACTATCTCTGTGATCCTTCACATTTTTAAATCAGTTAAGATTTTAAAATCCTCACTGGTTCACCAGGCATTAGGTGGTGGAGACACTCAAAAAAAGAGTCAAAGACCCTGATAGAATATCATGTAAGTGTATTATATCATTTTGAATACACAGTAATGCTTTGGATTTAGATCAACGTAGTACACTTAGCACACAATGTTAAAAAAACTCACATGCACTTACACATACACATACAAGCACATACAGGATGTAAATTTTCTTGAATAGTCCTTTAAAATAACAGAATAGCCTCTCATTTCTCTCCTAAAATATCACCCAACAAAAGCCAATCCGTTTTTAGTGTTGAGTGAAATGACCTGAACTGTGAAATGACCTCAAATTGCTGAGTGAATGGCTCGTCTGATTGCTTTCTCTTCCTGTAAGGAGGCCTCTGCACTGAAGGGGCCATTTCTGGACAATTTTTTTATCTCTGCAAGTATTGCATGTGAGAGAGACCTGCAAGCAGAATGTAGGAATAAAAACACTAATGGAATATGTACACTTTTTTATTTCTTAAAATAACTAACACAGTATTTTTTGCTTTTCCTTGTTTTGTTTTTTTTTCACATGCACAAACATCTGTATTGTAACAATTAAATGCTGTCTGCCAATTAGTCCATTTAAGACAGTTAATGGAGAATGCCTGTGAGCCTGCGATGCTGGGGAGTGAAACACTGAGAGCCTCTGGTGAGATCGTCAGTGACAAGCTGCTTGGCCCCATTACTGATTTTCTCCATCTATAATCCCTGTAGTGTTCCCAGCTGTGCTCCTGTCACCCTCCATCGCTTCTTACTCTTGCTCCCTTTTTTCTTTTTTCTTTAGGTATGATGTTGACTCGAAGAGTGCCAATCTGTCAAAACACGTGAGTACCTAATCATGTTTTGCATGCATGTGTTTTTGTGTACACATCCAGGCGCGTATGTTTGCTTTCTTTAGATTTTATTCTGTGGGTGGGAGTTAGTGCTTGTCTAAACGTGATGGCTGCCCTCGTTATTATTAGCCTCATTTCAGCCACATAACAGTAATCTGGCCATTTCAATTAGTGTGTTTATCATCTACTCTAATAGCACATTTCCCGAATGGCCTACAGTTAATTTAGAAATTAAATAAACATTGATTTTCCCCGTCCACCCTTCTTTTTGTGCAATAATAGCAGTGATTAGCATAATAGTAATTAGAAACAACAATGCGATAACTTGGTCTCTTCTGGAAACAATAATTGTCCCTCCTCTGAGATCACAGGGTCAGACTGTTTTGTCTTGTTTGATGAATTTCACAGGGTAGCATCTATTTACTCAACATAAGGCAGGTTCTAACTCTTTTTTTATGCATAAAAACCCTATTTACATACTGACATCTTGGGAAATGTTCCGACAGGGATGCATTTTTTTGTTGAGAGTCAGACAAGAATATCATGACCAATCTTAATCTGAAGGTATTGCACGCAACCTGGTTTGCACTGCCTATCATCTTGGCACAAAGACTATAAAATGGGCGGGAACAGCCAACAGAATCTCCCTATAAGCAACTCTGAAGGTTATTATTTCACAAGTTAAATCTGTACATTCACCAAAGTGTAAAACAGACAATTAGTTTACAGAGGGGTATATAATGAAATACTTTTTGGCTATTTCAAATTTCCAGGCAACCAGCAAAAACTTGAGAAAGTTTCTGGTGCCAACTAACATGTCGGTTTGGTTGGTTGTACTTTGTACAGTTTGAGCTAAGCATGTTCTGGTAGGTGGATTTTGTGACCTTTACACTGATTAAATCTGGCTTTTCACCTTTGTTTCCACACGTTATACTTAGCAATGTTCAGCTAGCTACAGTTATAGACAGATGTGAGGGATATTTATCTCATCTGACTCATCTGACTGAAAATGTCAAACTTTTCCATCTGTAAGAACAGTAACGCTTATCATGCAGCAACAGCAGAAATTGACGACTGTCATTTACTGAGCAGTGCAGTGTTTGTGTATCCCAAAGGTCTGTTTCTGTAATCTTGTGTGCACATGTGAGTTTACAGGATATCAACTTTTCAGTGATACAGCATTGAACATGTTTGGACAGGTGGTAACTGTGATGACAGCCGATACTGACCTGAGTGTCACTGTCCAATGCAAGGAAACCATAACAACAATAAATATGATGGAAGGCAATAAAAAGAAGAAAAATTTGAAGGAACTCATTTTTGTGTTTCATGTCTGTATCTAAGCAGAGCTGTAGAAACACACTTACCTTGCCTGTATGAAAACACATTTAAGCCATTTAGCTCTTATCAGTGTTTGCTTCTAAGTCTCTAATCCAACTGGTTTGCCCACATGTCATTGGCATAAACACACAGTCACATGACTTCCTAGAGGGTGTCTTATGTGTTACAAAAAAAAAAAAAAAGAGTTGGGGATCATTGGAGGAAACAGCAGGAGATGGGAAATGTGGGACTGGAGGCTTTAAAGTGGAGTATATTAGATTTCAGCATGTTAAATCTTGATTTTCTATAATGGAACAAAACTGATGAAAACCATTTACTTGAATACTTTCCTTTCTGCAAGTGCTTTCTTTATAGTCAACATCATTCGCAGAACAGCAGTCAGAAATGCTTTTTATCCTTTGGCAACCATAATGTTAATCTCCCTCCAACAACAAAGAACATTAGCATTAGCATTAACGACTGCTTCTTAAGACCTGCAAAGCCATGTATAAACTCAGTAAGTGGATGATCTTGTAAAAGTGGAGTATATAAAAAATGAAATTAAAATGAAATAATGCTTGCCCTGTCATAAGGCGTCTGCATGGAGCCAATAATGCCTGTTTTCATTGTTTTCCAATTATGTGACTGCACACTGCATTTCTAACAGTGCTACGCCCACTGTTACCCTGCTATTGGGAAAAAACAAAAATTGTTAGTGTCTGGTGTATGTTTTATAGAGCCAAATAATAAAATTAGGAGAATGAAAATATTGTAATTGAAGGTTTTTTAAGAAGTGCAGGACTCAAATAAATAAATAAATAAATATTTTCTACACTTCTTCAAAGTCCAGTCTGTCTGTGGATGGGAAGATGGAGAATCACAGGTTGATTTTATTTAGCCATTATGCAGTCAAATGGACTTCAGGGCAGGATTAAGTGGTGGGGTTTTAGTTTTTAGACCCTAAACTAGAAACCACTTGTATTTTACACTGCTAAGCAAGGCACAATATATTTTTGTCAATGTGTGTTTTTTTAACATCAAGATAACTGCAGAGACTTGAATCTTTGCAGGAGTAGGTTATCTCTTGCAAAAAAAAAAAACTATAAGTATTTGGGCATTTAAATTGATGTTATTGTGTTCAGGTGCCCGTAGAAAGCTCTGGTTTTTAAGTAATTTGGCAATTCCACTTTATTTGAACATAAAACCTAAAAGGCATCAAAGCTGTTGTTGTTAAGCAGCAAGTTTTGGAGCACCTACCAAGCAAACAGTTTGAAATCATGTGTTCAACTCATTTGCCTACTGCACTGAAATGTAAAATTTTACAGTTACAGTCACAGCAGAGACATTTACTTAGCTTTAGGATGAAGTGTTATAAAAAATGTGTTTTTTGCTGCTTCTCGATGACACACAGGTGCCATCAGTATTATTGCACCTGTTGGAAAAAATCATTATAGCTGCTTGCAAAGTAGCTGTTTGCTTAGTTCAGTTCCCTGCAGGTTCCCCTCAGGATTTTTCTCTCATGTAACATCACACTGTTGTCTCTAGATGCAACTTGTTCTTCTTCTCTTCTTCTCTTTTTTCTCAGCACTTTTTCCCTTTCCATTTAGCACAGCATTCCATGATCTTTTCTTTTTATTTCGTTGCCATTCTTTCGTTCTCTCATTCCCTCTCTCTCTGTCTTGAGCTTTACATTTACCATTTCACTACCTCACTCTTTCTTCCTTTCATCTCTCCTCACTTTTCTTATAACCTATAATCTCCTACAAGAAGAGACAAGGCATGTTGGAAGGCAGAGTACCAGAGCCCATCCAAGTCTCAGGGGGGGCAGAAGCCAGAAGGCCAATCCATTAGATAGTGTTTTAACAGGGGAGCTGTAGGCTGCAGGCTCACCTGGGAACCGGGTGCGAGCGAGTGTGTAATATATAAATGGCATAGTGTAATACAGAGCGACAATTCGAGAGTGTCTTGAAGAGAAATGTCACATGTGCTTATGAGATCACACTACTATCTGTTGCTATAAGCAATAGAAATCCAAAATGATATCAATTTTAAACATATATTTTTTAAAAGTATTGTATTTGAAACGGGTTAAAGAGTTAAATAAAAATATTTTTCTGAAATGTGTTTAGATTTCATGCTTTTCTGCGCTGACCTCCAAAATACGGTATCTGTTTGACAACATTTAAGTGTCAAGATTTATGTCAAAATCTTGGCACTATGTTGTAATGAGTTATTTTAATAAACCAGTTGTTAATCTTTCTTGAATTTCTTTATTTTCTTCTTGTGTTCTATTATCATCCTGTGTGCTCAGTATAAAACACTTACATCTTGCTATAACCTGCACACAACCTCCATAAAATGAAGCCTCAGTATACTGATGCTACCTAGCTGTCAGGTTAGCTTTACAGTACACATCCAACTTGGAGTCTCTAAATCTGAATGAATGACCACAATTTGTCATTGATACTGCAGTGCTGTGGAAAGAAAATAACATAAAACAAAAAACACTTTGGGAAACATTCCCCAGAGATTATTTTGCTAGCATTGGAGTTGATGTTGAAAATTCTGCACAGAATCGGTGCTATGTGAATGATTCTGGCTCTGCCAAAGACTCAAGACTAAAATTGATTTACAGTGTATGTTAGCCATCTTTATAATTTTCTCACACTCTCTCTGAACTCATCCTTATCTGTCGTGCTTAGTCTTATCCCTCCAAACAGTTGATATTTCTGGAACATTACTTAATGGAGCTGAGCCCACACAGCTATGTTTGTTTTTTTTTCATATAAAATCTGTCTTTAGCCCATGCTGTTATATGTGTATAGTTAGCCATTAGCCGCACACGACAAATTCTCTGATGGACCTCATGCTGGCAACAGCCGTGGTTGCCAGGTGATTTGTGTTCTTAAGGCACAGCATCTACATCTTAGAGGGTAGAAAATGTCATAAAAACATCAACAAAT
>JAQNCA010000018.1:5778781-5814830 GCA_029783725.1 Acanthurus tractus
GAGATACTCCTAAAGCACTAAGCAACTTCAGAGTGCTTTTCTGTCAAGAAAAAGCTAAAAAAAAGAGAAAAGCAATTGACATGAGAGTGAAAATTAACTCGTAAAATTTTAAGATCCTAAGTATTGTTATTTTTACTTTCAACACTAAGTTCATTTACTTCACAGTTTCTAAACATGGAAATGCAACAGTTAAAGACTTAATTTCCTTGCCTCTTTCACATCTGGAATGTGGTTACTTGATTGTAACATAAAAAATAGTATCATCAAATATCGAGCACTACAATATGTTACCTTTGTAACATTTTATTTTTTCTTTCCCGAGGGAGAAAAAGTCACTTTTCCTGCAGCAGTTTACACATACACATACATTGCAGTGGACAGTATAGAAAGCAGTGCTGTGTGGTGTGAATTTCTGGATCTGAGCTTTAAGCTTGTCCTTCACCAAACACATGTATGCATGCATACATGATTATGTAAGTCAAAACTGTGAGATAAAATAACCACCCCATCTTATTGATTACCACCCACATGTCATTTAAAGGCAAATACCCCCATCAAAATAATGACCACAGCTTTCTGAAAAACAGAAGAGCGAGAACGAGCATTTTAGGAAATAATGAGCGGAGGAATCCCATCGATATCCCACTGTTGGGGCCCCGCTCAGGCAGAGTTGTCATGGCGACACAGATTCCGGGCGCTTGTCCAGGGTGTGTGTGTGTGTTTGTGTGTGTGTGAGAATGTGAGTCTTCAACTATTTCTTCTTGCATATTGTTGCTGTGAGATGACATGATTAGGAAAAGATGATGAGGGACACACAGAGAGAGTAAAAATCTTACATATTAAATACTCGGCTTAATTAATAAATTTAGAGACTTTCTGGTTTTGATACACAGGCTGAATATAACAGTGGACTTCACTTTGTGACCATTGAGACACACAGTCCTAAGGCCTTTTCAATGCAACTGATGGACAAAATCCACCATCCTTGTTTTGTGCAGAAATTCAGTCAGACATTCATGTGAAGTAATTTGAGGCTTCAGCAGTCTGTTTAATTCAAAGCAAGTGGATGACTTCCAAAGTTTTTAAGACAAATCTCTCTATTTGCTGCTGTCCAGGGATGCACAAAAAGAGAAAATTATTCTAAAAAACAGACCTGAACTTTAATGTCAAGGGTTGCTGGTGGAAAAAATTATATTTTGAAGCATGTGTTTTCATGTATATTTTTTATTTCTAAAGAAATATTTACTCGTTTTAAATGAAAGTTTTCAGAAATTCTATCTGCTAATTTACCTACTTAGCACAATTTAAAATGTTAGTGAGACTTAAGGGTCCTTATTGTGGTCTGAAACCTTACTGATCTGAATTGACACTATGTTGTGCTCTGATGAAGTCGATGATATCTATAGCTGACACTGATGTCACAGTAACAACCTACAAAGCTCATTATTTTTAATTGGCTCTACCTTTTTCAGTTCACTACACACTGACTCATGTGTGTGTCAACAAGTCTTCACACTGCTTGTATTGTTTAATGCTGCCACTGTTCAATTAAAGGCTAAAGGGTTAAAGCAGGAGAGCATGTTGAAGAGGTCCTCACTGAAAGATGAACAGCAGGAATCTCACAGAGCTGTTAAATGAAGCTGGAACATTGTTGAAAATTTGATGAAGTGGATGGAGAGCCAGGTGCAAAAATTAAAATGAAATTTGTTTGTTAATTTCCTTTTTTTTGACGATTCAAAACCTCTTCTTGAACACAATGAGGACACTTAAACAAAAACTGTCTCAGTGATGTGGAAGATAAGACTCTTAACCTCAATTTGCCCAACACTCTTTCTTTTTTTTAGCGTTTTTATTTGCAGTTGCGTTTCACTCTTTCTCTCAACCATCACTTTAACTCATTCCTCAGTTTTACACATATGCCAGTAGCTACAAGCCATTTAAAATATTCTCAGGTTTTTGTTTCTATGTGGGTGTTTCTGCAGCCCCAAAATTGCTTAGACTCATGTTCCGTACAGAAAATGTTCCCAGTGAAGTCTTCTGAATGTCAGTAGCCTGTTGTTTCACATTGTTCTGGCAGACTTCCAGTCATTCATCTGGATGGTAAAAAGAATTTATGAAAGAATGTTAATCATCCAATGCCAGAACCAGAACAAGCTAAACTTTCCCAAGATATGTTTTATTATAACAAAGCCGAGGCCAGTTTATTTATATTGCACCATTCAGACACAAGGCAAATCAAAGTGCTTGCTAAGAGGGTTTCTACTACTACTCTGAAAATGCAGACGTTAACTGTGATGTCTAGAAGATGTCACTAGAGTTTAAGGCCAGATAAAATGCTTTAAAGCGGGGCTGCGGTCGTGAGTTCGAATCCGGCTCCGACCAATTTGCTGCATGTCACCCCCTCTCTCTCTATCCCCCCCATTTCAACTCTGTCCTATCAAATAAAGGCCAAAAAGCCCAAAAAATAATCTTTTAAAAAAGAAAAAAAATGCTTTAAAGCAATGCTACTCTCAATGGAATGAATACTTTATGTTAGTGTATCAATAATATCTTCTAGAGGGAGTGTATTTCCTCATTGATTTTTTTGCTGACCGCAAGATCTCTGGCAATGCTAATCGAGTCTGAAAAAGGATTTCTGTAACCACTTTTCCAAGAGCCCATGATGACTCATGGAGACTTTGCTGGTCAGGTTTTGATGCGGGTTATCTGACCTGTTTTAAATAACAGAAGTGTATGACAAATAGTTAACAAGAAATCAAAGAGACTGTTTTTCTGCCTTTTTATTCACAGAAGGAAGAGGTCAGAGCATTTCTCGATCTCAGTTGTAATTAGTCAGTCAGTCAGCAATCCTCTGAATACATTCGTTTCATTTACAAAGCTAATGCATAGACCCGCACTACCTTGTGCTGCCTGGATATGGAAGAAAATAGAAAAAGAGAAAATGTCTCTGAGGATGCTATTTTAGCACCTAAGAATTAAGAAAAAGGGGTACTGCCTTTTTAAAGAAAAAAAAAAGCTCTTAGCTCTTCAGTGAAAAGCATCATTTGTAGGTTCTGTTTCATTTCGATATGTCTGCTATTTAGAGAGCCCCCCCGACCCCCCACCCCTGCCCCAGTTTCATGGTCAGGGTTTAAGGAGGCTTGACTCACATTCACATGGAGGTCCTCGACCCCAATTCTGGGCTGTCTAAATGGCTGCCTGAGTCGATTTCTGCCAGGTGGGTCTCTCATCAGATGACAGACCCCTTTGTCAAATTGCAAGACCTCTCAAAAGTTACGTCAATTTATGTTGTCCTGCTCTTTAACCACCAACTCTGGTCTGAGGAAGTTTATGGCAGCTGATATATTACTATCACTGTTAACTTGAGACAAAGGTTGAATTATTCCATTTGCAAAATATAACCACAATAAAACGACACTGTCAAACAAGCAATTTATAAATAATGTCATAAAACGTAAGTAAGTTTTATGACATTTCTCAGTGTAAATTGAAATATCAATATGTTTTATGATGCTGAGGGAGAAGTGGGAATATTTTCTTTAATATCTTTCTGTTGAGTATGCTTTTTCTTCTAAAAGAAACAGATCACACTAAATATAAATAAGTTGTAAGTTAATAATAATAGTAAATAATTGCAAAAAAATCTCCATTGAAGAAAATAACGGGTTAAAATCTATCCATGGTAACTTGAAAGCATCTGATTACTTGTAAGAAAATGAGAGATTATAACCATATGATTTGTCTATGCAGGGTCAATGTGTGATTTAGCCTGGTTAAAGAGGATTAACACCGTGCCCTTGTCTACTTCCGAACAGACTAAAAAGAACATTTGCAGTTTCAGACAGTGACATTATGTCATCTGAGTGTGTGTGTGTGTGTGTGTGTGTTTGTATGGGAGGAGAAGAGGTGGTGAATGATGTCACTGAGGTCACCTTGAGAGACTGTGGTGTTTATTCAGAAAAAACGCTTACAAATACACACCCAGAACACTCACGCTTCACATATTCCCGCCTTTACCAAAGCTGCAGCAACACACACACAAACAGTAAAAAAACGCACCCCAGTAAAAACACCAACATGGTGAACTTTGGCACACTCATGCACATCATGCACCGTTCGCCCTCATCAACAACAAATTGGTTCACTCATACACACACCCACATAAAAACACTTTGGTGCAAATACAAGCAGAAACGCCTCACGCTCAACAGTGTTCCTCTTGTATCTTGGAAATGTGTTGAGGCAGTGTGAAGTAACAGAACTTTCCATGAGGTTTTCTTCTCTACCAGAGTCTAAACAGGGATGTGCTCATAAATATGGCATTTCCAGTAGGCCTAATTTAAGGTTATGTGCTCATTTTAAAAGGTTTATGTGCTCTGCAGGTCCACAAGACTGACAGAACCTACATCAGTTCAAGACTTCAACTTAGAATGTGTAAAACTTCCATATTAAATGCATAAAACAGCTATATTTTGTCATTTATTTTTTTGAATTGTGTACTTAAGTTATCACATGTACAAAGTTCAAGTTGTTATTTTATTCAAAGTAATAGTGCGGTTTAAAGTGACACCTGTTGCTGTCTGACACTTTTATTTGTCCCTGTGGGAAAATTGGTTTGCAGCAACAACTGCTTGACATTTCCATACACAAACATAACAAAAGTGAAAACACTGTGAAAGAGGACAGAGCAGCTCGATATACTACTTATTATTTGTGCATGTTATAAAATTTAATGGCTCAAGGGACAAAGTACAGCTTGGATTGAATGGTCAGTATTGAGAATCTGAGAACATTACTTATGATACCTTGTGTCGATATGGAGCATCACTGAGTAAACAAACAAGGCAGATTCACAATAAATAGACATATATGTACATGAATGGTTGGACTAGTTTCAGATAGATTTTTCAATTCTACACTTAAACAGACCCCTGCAGTGGAAGCATCATCATCTAGTCTTCTTAAACAGACTTCATGTTTTTATTGACTCCTACTCCGATATACACAATATGCTGTAGTTCAGAAAGTATCATATTAGATGTTCTTCCAATTATCCGGTAAAGTCAACCCGACCTTTGATCGTAAGTGCTGAGAATAGTAGAGAAGTACAAGAAAGAATTCCTGTACAGTAAACAACAACATGATCATGTCAAACACACTAACCATCTGACTGTGATCTCTTAATTGTTTGATATGTTGTGTTGTGTTAACAGAGGCATCCAAGGGAAGAAATGCGGGACCATTATTGTGAAAGCTGAGGAGCTGAACAACTGCAGGGTAAGGATGGATGTTCACTCCCTGAAAAGTTTTTTTCATGTGTCTGTTTTGTTTCTCAATCTTCTCCACATCTTTTTTTTTCCGTTGTCTCTGTTCCTGTTCCTTTTCCTTATCGTCTGTCACACATGGTTTTATGTTTCTTAAAGTTTTGCTTCTTTTGCAGGACTTAAAAGGATGTTTGTAATTAAGGATTCAAGGCAAAACAGTTATGGGGTTCAAATTTTGAGTATAAATACAGAAGGTGTGTTTACAGAAGGATAAAAAAATTGACAAATATAAAAGTAACAAAACATTAATTAAAAAAAGAAACGAAAATAAATAGATATAAAAAATAAAGTACTGCAAATAGAAACACAAATTCGACAAAAATAAAACCATTAAAAAAAGTGCTTTTGCACTCACTCAGTAGGTTTTTATAGGAAATTGATCAACACTTTTCCACCAACAGCAACCTCACTTGAGCATGTTTTATTCCATTTGCAGAAAAAAATTTCATCCAAGGGAAACAAGAGCTGCAGATGTGTGCTTACATCTTCTACAAAATAATTTAATCAATCTGATTGTAAATGTGTGTATGATATTTAAGCTACACCTGACTGAAATATATCCAATCCTAAATTTTGAGCGTGAGTTTATCCATGAGTGGATATCTCCCCTGAATTGACATTTCTCTAACTGAGAAGGAGTCGTATTATATGCTTTTTCATTCTATTTTCCCTCTTTCTGTCCTTGTCTCTGATTATTAGGAATCAGTGATGATGCAGTTCTGTGGGAACAAGTTGGACAAAAAGGATTTCTTTGGCAAATCTGACCCTTTTTTGGTCTTCTACAGAAGCAATGAGGATGGCACGTGAGTTCCCCTTCCTCCTCCTGTTCCCTCATCCTCCATCTATCTTCTCTTCCTTCTTCCTTCTCCCCTGCATCCAGAGGAAATTGGTTTCATTGATTTGCCTCAGAACAAAGGCCATGCTTCCTGTTAAACATGAGTGTAAATTACATGTGAAAGTGTTGTGTGCATGATGTGTGACACAAACGTCAGTGGAGACATTAAACCAGTGCAGTGCAATGCTACCTTCACCAATAGATTTTCTCCATGAAATGTATGTGTGTGTGTGTTTTTTGTGTGCGTGTGAGTGTGAGTGTGTGTGTGTTTGTGTTTGTGTGTGTGTGTGTGTTTTTTGTGTGTTTGTGTGTGTTCTGTCCAGCTCCATGGGCTTTTTTTCTGGCCTGCTGAGTGTGACAAGTCAGATAAGACCTTGTGCTCTGGGGACAGAAGATACTAAGTCTACCTGCCAGCCAAGGAACTAATGCAATTACTCCTTTGCAGTTTGTCTGTGTATTTTTGTGCACGTGTGTGTGTGTCAAGGCAGTAGCCCAGCTTGCAAAGCCCTCCAATCTTGACTCTCAGTGAGAGAAAGTTAGTGAAAAATTAAATTTTAATCACAAAATCTATTTTTTTCCCTCTTATGTGTGTATTTCTTATGAGAAACATGATACATTGAACTCTTTTTCTTTCCCTTTTCTGTTTCCCCCTCTCTACCTTTTATTTCTTCTCAACCTTTAATTTTTCATTCCCTCTTTCCTTTTTTCATCTTCCTGTTCAGGTTTACCATCTGCCACAAGACAGAGGTGATAAAAAACACACTGAACCCAGTGTGGCAGGCCTTTAAGATCCCTGTTCGGGCTCTTTGTAATGGTGATTACGACAGGTAAGTCAGATTATGGCAATTCAATTAGAGTAATAATGACCAACACAAACCTCTAAGCTTCAAGGAGTTATTTTCTGTATCATTAACATAATGAAAATGTCATGCGAGGCAATATAGGCAATTCCAGTGACATGATGGATGCCTCTGCAGTGTCTAATGGTCTCTTACAGTGTCGGCACTGCTGACTGTGGCTCTGCACATTTTGGTCACTTGGCCTCTACTGAAAAAAACCACACATCATAAGATATATGTGGTTTGATACGTACAGAGATTTGCACTTTTTCTTAAGTCACAAAAGTCGTATTTGTTGGAATAAAGCTAGCAAAAAGCTATATTTTCTGTATGAAAAGCCCAAATATCCAGGATATATAAGAAAGTACTGGACCATATAAACATCTTACACTGTTATCTTTTGCATAATGTCTGTCAGGCTGACTGGAATATGAACAATGAAACTGAACACACAATATGTGCATCTGAATTCACTCACATTTGCAGCCTTTTATTGGTGACCATGAAGATGGGAGGTTATTAAATTAATGTGTCTGACTTATGTGAAACCCTACAGCGCTCTTTGTTAAATTTTCTGTTTGTATAAAATATGTATGCACTTTATTTTGTAAGGCAATATGGAAAGTGGCATTCTATAAATTAGAGTTTGAATGTAAAATGCATGAAGCTGCTTCTGGCTACTAAAAAAATTAATTATTGCATTATACCCTTTCAGCAAAAGGGCAAAGATAATTTGGCAGAATGTTCCTTGTCATTTTTTTTCTATCTCCACATAGTGTGGAAGTATGATTTTACTCTTCGCTTTTCGCTTTTCCCCTAGAATTTATTGAGCAACCTTGTTTTCTATAAGTGTAATTAAATTCAAGTCCAAATTCATACATGTCAGTAGAGCAAGGTGAATATTTCCTCCTACTACAAAGCAGCTTTGTGGCTGTTTCCTGAATGAAGCCTGAATCCCGGCTCTTATCTAGATGATGCATTCAGGGCTACACTTCACAGGCTCTTTGGCAGATAAGTAACATCATGTTCTGGTGGTGGAGTTTAGATTTGGTCAGAGGTGTATGAAGAGGGGAGCAGACTGTTATAATCCTCCAGTTATTTGACACTGGCACGAACAAAGAGCCACAAGTAATGTTTTCTAAGTTGATGCTCAGCTACCTTTCTGTGCATTTGTTCTGCTATCATAGGAGCAAGTTTCAGCCTGCCTCCAAAAGCACACACTGTTTCTTTGTTTCTATCAATAGACCCGCAATCAGAATTGCTCATCCAACAGCCTTGATTATGAGTTTTTAAAAAGCAGGATGTGAAATAAACAGGATATGAAACTGTATTTAGGTGGACCAATTTAAATGTGTATTTGATTCAGGAATTTATAATTCTACTTTATGAAACATCTGGCTTTTGTCAGGGAGGATGTTTCTCTAAGTAACAAGCAACAGATGGCAGCAGTCATGGGGAGCATAGAGGTTTAGATCACAGCAAGATGACAGTAAATTACCAGCTTTTCTTCAAAAAAAAAAAACATATCCAACATGAGCAAATCATGTTAAGGTGACCAGTAGATCAGCATTCTTGGCTTTGCTCAAGCTCAGGGTAGATTTTCTGCACAAAGGAGGGTCTTAACACTTATTCTTACATATCAGTAATCTCATAAGTATCTCCTCCCAAAGTTTGTTTGTTAGAAAAAGCATCATATTTTATTTTTATAGGTACATTTTCAGGGGAAAAGGGTTAAAAATGAGCTTTTTTTCAAGCTAAGTTTCTGAGGAGATTTCTTCATAAATAAAAATGATAATTAATTCTTGATTTATCATAACATTCCTAGTGTAGTTTGAATCTTTTTATGCTAATTTTTGCATGTTCTATTGACCTTTGTTTCTCAAATCAAAAAATATTCTCTTAAAGCCTCTTGAAAGTTATTATAAAAACTATGCACGAAAACTGCCTCCGGAAAAAAAGAACTTTTATACCGTCTCTCAAAAATATTAAAGCTGTCGCTTCTTTTTAACTTTAGCTGTGTTAAATAACTGTTTTCCTGATTCTTTAAAATTGTTTTGCTCTAACTAGAGCTAACATTCTTGAGGCCGACACAGAAATCACAGAAGTCTGAGGTAGAATATAAATGAGTCAATGTTACTTTGTCTCTCTCATTACAGTCATGTATTTGTGTCCGTCCCTTGTATCGATGGTGGCCCCATGGGGGAAAGAAGCCCAGAGAGGCAGACAAAAAGCTTTAGTTTAGCGAACTTAGCAGACAGCACCATTGATCCGAAGTTTGGTGCGATAAGCTTATTAAGGGACCTGATGCACACTATACCCTGTAAATGGGGGACTGAGCCAACTCATGGTGGACTACAGTTTTCAGACACACTCACACAAACACACACACACACTCACACACACAGGCTCAGTCTCTCTGCAGCCTGGCAGAAGAGATAAGGAGGACCTCAAGCTGGCAAACAATAGAGACCTGCTCATAGGTGCTCAAAGTCTGTGTTCACACAAAACACATACACACACACGCACACACACACGCACGCACGCACGCACATGTGCATGCAGTGAGACCTTAAGATTAACGAGTGAAATAATTTTCAATCTGCTGTCACATTATCAAAGCTCAGAGTGATGGGATGTTTCCTGCTGAGATTTGTCGTAACACTGGTTTAACAAGACACACACTTAAAAACACATGTTTACACACACACACACATTTCCTGTGTGCAGATTGCTGTTCATATACAGGTTTCTCTTAAGGAGAAAGTGTTGAGTTAAAAAAGAGACATATTAATCCTGAGAGTATCTATCCTATCCCCCTCCTTATGGTTACTGCCTCCTTTTCCGCAGTGAGTCTGGCTCTCTAAGCAGCTCTAATGCCCATTAATGATGGTCTGTATTTCCACCTCTTCTCATACTGAAAGATGAGAAGGATAGCAAAGTTTTGGCTGAGGTTTTGAATTGGATACCACTCTGTATCTGCCTAAACAATCAATCTCAACTTTCTGCCGTTAAAAAAGAGAGTATGAATACAGCATAACTTTGTCACTCCGACTGTATTGGTTTTCTGTCATACTACCAGCTTTTCTCCTTCCTTGCTTCCTCCATCTTTATCCTCAACAGAGTGTCATTTGCTCCCACAGGTTTAACTTTTTGTTGGCCTTTTGCATCATGCATTTTGCATCTCTCTTCGCATCACTCTCCTGCTTTCGTCAGAGAGATCTGTCACTCCTGTTGCAGACATTAGTAGGAAGAGTGATAGCGCAGTATATCTGCATCTCACAGACTACTCTATTTTTTTCCCCTTTTTTCTTGTAAGCAATAATGGGATGCAGAAATAGATGTTTTTGAAGATGAGGAGAGAACATTACCGGAGGCTAATACAGCAACGGGCAAAGAGTGTGATGAAATAAAGATAAGCCTCAGAATGGATCTGCAACTTCAAATGGCTTCATGACAACAATGACAAAAGAAGTGTTACACATTACCTCTATGTATATTTTAAGGGTTCACAAATCTCAAAGATAACCTTGAACAACTATGAATGACATCATAGTGAGTCAGTTTAATTTTACTTCGAAGAAAAACTTTTAAGTGTCAAGCAGCATCACATTTCAACTGTTGGTACCTGAGCTTTGTGATGCTTCAAGGAATAATAGAACTAAATGCTTAGGAGTATTAATGGACTGATAATTCAGAAAGAGAAAACAAATCATTTTTTTCTTTTAATCCGATCCTCATTTTATTCTTCTCCCAACAGAACAATCAAGGTGGAGGTGTACGACTGGGACAGAGATGGCAGGTAATTCCTCTCTTTTATTTACAATTGTATTGCCATTTTCATAATTGAACAGTTATACAAGCCTTAAAATTACAGCCTGAAAAAATAGCAAATCTTAATAAGTTCTGGGTTCAGTTATTTAATAACTCCTCTATAATTGATCTTGTGAACTCTGGCAGTCTGCTAACACCTTTGTTTGAATTAATCTTCCAGCACTATCAGAGAAATCTTTCTTTTTATTCGCCTGCACACCTCTGCACTCTGTTACTTTACAAAAAAATTATAAAGAAAGCTTTAGGATTCGTTCAGACAGACAAAAGCACTCAATCTCAACAACACAGCCGCCTCATGCATTTAAATGAGGCTTTTTCGGCATGCTTTATACCGAAAAATTTAATTATGATCCAATGCCAAATGTACAGACATAAATGGAGATTCTAACAGGTTTTAGGAATAAAAGCAGCTTAGGTTCCATAATATCGGGACTAGCTTTCAGGGTGTGAAAACGGTACCAGGAAGAGGCTTTAAAATACAATTTTGCATGACCAGTTTATTTGTTTACTTTTTTATGCTTTTTTATGGTCACTGACCTGTTGGCATTTATTGGTACTTAAACAAGACATAGGCCCTTGTTTTCGCAGCGGGCCAAAGCTGATCTCATCATCACAGTGATTACAGTGCAAGGGGCTTTTTTCTGCGCTTGCGATTTAGTATTAACATGAACATGAACCCAGCTGCAACAGGATGGGTGGAAACGGTGCAACAAGGGGTGTGTCTGTAAGGATTACGCTCATGCAGAGCAATTATGGTGTCACTTTTGATTTAAAAATATGTTCGCACTTCCAGTAACTCAAACTGGGATAGAAATGCAGTGCAGCTTACATTCACAAAAATTGCAAAAGAAAAGTTGGCCACACCTACAGCACCCACACACTGCACCTAGACTGACTAAATCAGAGCCCTTAGTATCAGTGATATCACTTCTGGACAAGTAGCTGCTTAGTTCAATGAAAATAACAATTATTCAAACAAAACAACAAAAGCCAGATGACAGATTAATGTGTATATGATGCATAAGCTCCTTGACACCTGTTCTGTTTGGTAAAGATCCAGTTTGTAGGATTCACAGGAATCTAGCCATGAAGTTACAGATCACAACCAACCTTCAGCGTATCCTTCAGCTCATCCTTCCATCCTAAGCATGCATGAGGAACTTCAGTGGCCACAAAACCTGTGAAACATGTTACAACATGTTCTCTGTTCTTTCTTCTAAATATTGATAAAAGCACAACACAACATTTCCTTTTCACTTCCTCTGAGAAGTACGGCTAATCTAATCAAAGCCCCACAGAATTAACACCAGTCTACTGCATGTTTTTAAGTGGGTGAAGAGGCTGAGTGCAGGATTGTCACAGATTGACTGCTTAATGACGAGTCTGAATTCTGGCTGCTGACAGTCAGACAGAAAGAAATAGGAGTGACATTTATCAAGCTGTAGTCGAACAGGGAGTTATTTCTTCATTTTCTACACTTGCAATCTATCAGTGTCACTCTCAGTCTGATAAAGAGAGCACAGTGACATTTAGATGTTTTCCAGTAAACTGAGATATTCCAACAAGAACTGTGAACTGAGAGCTGAGATTCAGTGTTAGTCTCTACCACATCAGTGTGAATGATAGTCTTCTTTTCTCACGTTTCATTCTCACTAACTATAAACCTCATCATATTTTTGCTCATTTTAAGTATCATTATTTATTTTTTCTGGGACATGAAGCACGTAGTTTAAAATAAAAAAACTGACCTATTATAAGACTTACATAATAAAAACGGAATGAATCCTCAGACAGAACTGTGCTTTTCATGTATGCACATGTTCTGTGTTTCTTGTGTGTCTCTGCAGTCATGACTTTATCGGAGAGTTCAGCACCAGCTACAGAGAGCTGTCCAGAGGGCAGAGCCAGTTCAACGTCTATGAGGTGAGTTTGTTGTATCTGTGTGTGTGTGTGTGTGTGTGTGTGCTTGCATGTACACGTGTAACTGTAATTAATTCTTTAATTAATTCTTCTCCCCAGACTAGCATACAGGTCAGCAGGTCACTCACACACACAGTAATTGGACCAATACTTTTTTGGGGGTTTTAAATGAGAACATTTTGTACTGTAGTTAAATCATAGTTTAACAGAACTGCCGTGTCAGTTGAACCACATGAACTGTTATTGTTGAAAATCTGTTTGTACCATCTGGTGGAGAAAATAAAACACATATTGAACATTTGAATACTGTTACTCAGCTGAAGACAATTTTAGAGCTTGTGAATTGGGAAAAAAATCTTGTTAATAAGCTTTAAAAGTAGAAATATGCAGCTTTAGATTTAGCCAGTAGGAGCTTGAGGGATGATAAACAGTATGGATCATTTCCATTTGTCTTGGATAATGTCACGTCTCATGAGAATAGACACAAACCAGATGCTCGAACATGAGATGTTATGGCAGCTGTTGCAGTGTTATTGTTTACACATCAGCTTTGATTAGAGAAGGAAATTTGTCATCTAAACTGACCTTCATAAAATGCACATGCCAACTGCATGACCAGTCCAAAAAGAGTAAACAAACACGAGAAAAGCAAATGCTCAGTGGGTCAGAAGGTTAAATGGAAGCAATGGGTGTAATGCCAAATAGGTGGAGCAATCTTTTTAAGGACTAATTCACCCAAAAATGAATATTCAATCATTATCTATTCAACTACCTGCAGACTGAAAGGCAGTTAAAGTTTCTCTGTACACAAAGCATTTTTGGAGTTTCACAGCAAAACAGCTTTACAGACATCTCCTAAACTTATGAAAAAAGGAGACAAACACGCAAAGTCTTAAAATGCACCAAATTTTGAAACGAACATGACGGGGAACATGTGTATTCAACTGTGAAACTCTTCCCTCCCTCGCTTTCTCTCTCATGCAAACACACACTGACAGTTATGATGGATCACTGGCTTATCTTCTTCTCCCAGGAAAAGTCAACACTTCTTGATTAACAGGGTACCACACAGAGCGAAGAGCACAAGAGAGACTGTCTTTTTTAACAGCAGCAGTTTGCCTAATAATGCTTAGATATGCACACACACACAAAGGTGCACTCTGAGGCAAACAGACACATGCACACACAAAATTGTTTTTATCATTACAGACCCGTCCCTTGACCCTGGTTTTTCCTCAACTTTATGCTGACAGTTGTGAGCTTATGACTGAGGATGTCTTTGCATTGTTAGTGGCCCTCTGCTTGTGTGTGTGTGTGTGTGTGTGTGTGTGTGTGTCTGTGTGCGTAGGTGTATTTGAGTTACAACCACATTTCAATCATTGCCCCTTAACCTCCAGAGGCAACTGTGTCCTTGTGTGTACCATCTGCAGTTTGAATCAAGGAGAAATGCATAAATCCCCACATTTGAATGTTGTTTACCCTGAGGTCCTCTCTGTCCGTCTGACCTTGGCCCACTTTGATTAGACCATAAAGTTCTGTTTTAAAGGCTCTGATGCTTTGTTTGGTAGTCAAAAGGAGTTTCAGGTTGGTTTCTGCCTGGTCCCCACATCTCAGGAGCAATTTTATGTTTTAATGAGCTTCGGCAGCAAACACAAGAGATGCAATGAAATGAGGGACCGTGGCTGAAAAAAGGTGCATCTTTTCCAATCTGCTCCCATAAAACAACTCAAGTAAAAAGTAAAGCTGGTTTAGATGCTTGTGAATCTTAATTTACCGAAGCAAGGTTGACTGTGCACTCACTTTGTGTCCTGTTACATATTCATGAAGTCACACCGCCCAGGTTAGAGCCACAATCCACCTCTGGAATGGATGCAGCTGCTCCTCTGGATAAGTCGGACTTTAAGAGCATGGCTCAAAGGCGTATTCACGGTGGGGAGGGAAGGGAGTATTTGAGAGAGAGGGAGGTGTGCAAAGAGTACTGCAGTTTTTATTTATAACTGTCCTAGACTGACACAAGCAATAATTTTATATTCTATGATTGTTCTTGGTGAACAATTTGCTGAAGCTGGATGTGCTAGCATGAGCTAATTCTAGCATTCTTAAAACTTTTAGAAACATGGTAAAGGTAATATTGTTATTCCAAACACTAAATATATCATATCAGACAGGTTACCTCCAGTCTGCCATAATGCAAACACTTCTGTATATACACACTTGAGTGTCAGCACATGTGTACTTAGTGGTGTTTTTTAAAATATGGTTTTTGCTAGAATGACGAGAGAGCAACAAGAAAAACAGTTATGGCTAGTTTTAGAATTCCTTGGTTAGTTTAAAATAAGATGTTTTTCAATACTGAAGCCAAAAGAAATGAAAGACTGAATAATTGAACAAATAAATATAAGCTGACCTGTCTCTCTTAGGTTGTAAATCCAAAGAAGAAGGGGAAAAAGAAAAAGTACCTCAACTCTGGAACGGTAAGGAAATGTCCATCAAATCTGATGGATCATTCTGCTTTTTAACGTGTAGATATGCATGAGCTAGAAGAGAAATGTAATACCATAAGTACCTCCACTTTGTTATTGGACCAGTTGTTGTATTTTTAACATCTGAAAAATAAGAAACTTTGTGTGTCGTATCAGATGCAACACTTGAAAGTAATTGTCACTGAACCAAAGCTGACTCCGGCCATTTCACTCACAGGTAACGCTGCTGTCATTCCTGGTGGACATTGAAGTCACCTTCCTGGACTACATCAAAGGAGGGTAAGTCAATGACCTCGATCCATCGAACGCATACTGAGAGATGGGCGTTGTAGTCCTTTAATGAGGAGTGACATACTGAGTGTGAGGTCCGTCTCTTGATAACAGCCCCATCATGACTCTGTGACTGCAATATGCCAAAGATAATGATCCCTCAGTGTGAGTGAATCAAATGGAAAAGTGTACATTTGCATTTGAGAGAAGGACAGTGAAAGGTGCAGAGGGAGGGAGACTGACAGATGGTCTGACCTGAAGTCAAGTGCACAGGACGCAGACTCAGATGTGTGTGTGTGTGTGTGTGTGTGCGCCCGCCCTTGTGTGTTATTTTGTTTTGTGTTTCGGCACTGGCCCATGCCATGTGCTGCTGTGTTTGCTAATATATGTGTCTATGTGCATGTGCATGTGCACGCATGTTGCTCAGGAGGCTTGACCGTGTGCAACCAGGCATGGCGCGAATCCTCGCCTACACACTCTGCCTTCATTAGACTCACAGAGGGGGAGCCTGTCAAGGGAGAGAAAGGGAGTTTGTGTGTGTGAGTGGATGCAACTTTTGTGGGAAAAAAACTTCATTTTAGTTCTCGTGTTTCTGTCTTTCTGCTGCCCTTGCGGCTATTTTTTTAGCCGTTACAGAAAGTCAGCTGGTATGTGTAGTTTTTTTAAAAAAAGTTTGGTTTTTGCCTCATTTTATGGAATAAAAAAGGTAAGTGTATCTCAGGTTTTTTTCACCTGTGACAAACTCACTCATTTTCTGACCAGCTTTTTTTGTTGTTGTTGCTGATGCTCATTTCTGGAGGATTTTAAAAGAAGTCGCGCACAGCTCTGAGCAGGAGGGTTGAAGCCAGCAAAAAAAATTGCTTGAGCCAATGAAAGAATTATATAAAAGCCAACATCTGCCACATTAGAGTGTCTCCTCCTAACACCATAAATAATTTAGAGAAATTGCCTGTAAGAACCCTTCACTGTGATACATTGGTTACTTGTATGTGATGTTTTTTTCAACCTGAATCTCCACTAACACTCAACAAGGGAATAAACAACGCATGTCATACTGTATCTTTCACAGCCTCTTGTAACTGGTATAAACATGCATCATGGTTAATCACAAGTGGACAGCTCTAAGTACATCCGTTAGTATTTGGCGTCACAGTGCATTCCCATGTGACGCACAAATCTTTCCTCCCAGCTTTGTAAACATGTAAACAATCATGCTCATGTTTATATTCGCAAAGACCTGATATGATGTTGTTTTGCAGACCAACAGCGGTCATCAACATGCCTGCAAGCACGCAGGCGACCACTTATTGAGGATGTGTTAGCTACACTGACACATGTACTTTGAGCAGCCCACTTACAACCAGATCACTCAGAACTTATTCTAATGCCAGAAGTGCACAGGTGCTTACAGAGCACAAGTTCAGCCACATAGGGTAGAAGTTGTTTTAGTAAAACAGGCTCTAAAGACACATCTGCCTCATCAAATGGAAGATGAAGTCAGCAACTAACATTCTTGAACCTTTAGGAGCAGGAGAAAAAAAGTTTCACTTCACACTCAAAGGAAAAATATCTTTTGAATTTTTTTAAAAGACAGCATGATATTAATTAGTATTCAATCCAAAAATATTTCGTATATATGTTGTTATGTGTTTCCTAATTTGCCCAAGCCATCATGATTTTCATGCAAATACTGATTTACTCAGAGAAAAACAGCTGAAATTTCATATGGTCACAACCTACAAGACAATCTATTTGTTCTCTCAGCTCTTGCTGGCTTCTCTGAACATGATACACCAGTGATAAATACAGGCCAAACTTCTGAATTTATTATTTACATTATTTACATGGTAAAATTTATTATTTACAAGAGCAGTTCAGGGCCCTTGTACACAGAGGTGGTCCAAAAGTTCAGCATTTTTATAATTTAAACCAATGTTTCACTGTAGCTTATTGGCAGTTTGGTATTAAGAGTCTTGATTACCTCACAGGCATTTATTATGCCCATATTGGTTTGCAGTTGCTTGGTAACTTTATCCCTCAGATAGTTGTAGGCGGTTGATGTTAACTTGCCCATTTAGCAAAAATGGCCTGAAAAAAAGTTAAACAGTGTTGTACCCAGCCCAAAAACTAAAAAACACAATATCACAGAATCCCAAAGCACACCAACATCTTTTGACCATGACTTCCACGTACCCATATCATGTATGTGCTGCAGATGCAGGAAGCTGTAGGAAATTATTCACTGCATGGCACATATACTCTGAATGGTCAGTGTATATTACATGTTTGATGTAGCTAAAGCAGAAGGCTGCTCTGAATCTGTTTAATATGTGCTTAACTCAGTGGATATGAGGTCACAAAACTACATCCTGACTGACAGTGAACATGGAAAACATGAAAAAACCTGAATAGGCAAAGAAAATCTTGTTAAAAAGGAAGTATATATTTATAAATGTGCGCACAACCTCAAAAGCCTTTGCAAAACCATATTAATATGCAAAAAAATATTAATGTCTTTTTAGTTTGAATAATACAAGAGAAAAACATGTTTGTGCCTCCCAGATTGTTGTATTTGATTTACAGCTTTTAACTTTCTCCTGTAAGGCATTAAAAAATATCACTCTGTAGCTAAGAACACCAATCAATATGCTATTGATTCATAAGAGTAAAGGAATGCACTTAAACTTATAAGTGCTGGACTATTATATTGTGTGGAGCTTCTGTATACGTTAAAAGGATGGAGACGAAGCAGAGCGCAGCATGATAGGGAGGCTTTCGTCGTTAGAACGGCAGCATGTGTGAGAGCTGGCTTTGAAATGCAATGTGTGTATTTTCACCACGTGTCCCGGCATATGTTTCCTCGCCCTGTTGCTAACTACGAATGGAGAATTCCCATCTTCGAGTCTCTCTACATACACGGAGCACATGTCAGTCAGAGAGCACTTCAGGAGGAGGCTGCTGTAGTATTTTTATTCTTTCCTGGCGTTGCTTTGGGAGTGTGAGCCATGTGCTGTAACACGCTTGTGTGGCTAAATGAAGTGCCAAGTGCTGTCTCACTGTTTGAAACCTAAATGGACTGTAAAAGGTCCGGTTGCTCTCATTCCGGTTGCATAATGGGCAGACTGTGCACTTGTGAGCAGACACACTAATGCATGTCACTCACACACAAAAATGTAAACACACCCGTGCATGCTCATAGAACACACACACACACACACACACACCCCTAAGTACTTTCTGATTTCAGCGTTTGTCTGAAGTCCCTTGTGTTTATTAGTCTTTTTGGACTGTCACAGGTATTTTGTCAGTTTGCCATCTTGGTCCACAATTTCTGTTTTTCCTCTCCTCACTTCTCTCCTCCTCACTGCTCTCATATGCTCTGATTGACAGCTCTTTTTTGCTGCTTCAACCCAATCAGCTAATTGTTCATTTGGACCTAATTAGGAACATGATCTGCTGGCAGAATTAGCACAAATAACTGATTGAGAAGCCTCCATCTCAGTCCAGAGCATCGCTCCTCCTATTCTTTTCACTGCCTGTGATAAAGCAACAGGACCACCCATGGATTTCGCTAAAAAGGCCCTCTATTCATGAGCATGAGGATAAAAATGAAGAATTGTTGGCTATATCATTCATTTTGAGCTGCGCCTTCAAAGGCGGTTCTGTCACTCAAAGTGGCAGATATTGTTTGGGTTTGTGAATTGAGCATTGAAACCAGAATAGAAGCAGGAGGGAACTCTGCTTGTATTCAAATCATCCTGAGAGGTTATCATTAGATAGAGGGGAAGACACTCAAAATCAAGACAAAGATCTGGAAAGAAACTAAAATCTCTGAAAGAAACCCAGACATTTTTTCTGTGCTGGTTATGCAAAAAAAAAAAAACACTGCCAATATCAATGCTAGGCTAATTTGACATAATGCAGGTATGAGCTGGGTATCTTTCCTCCTTTCTCCTCTCTTTTCTAGCCAGATGGATGCTGTCCAACCAGCAACATCTGTTTGCATATCATCAGGAGAGGTCACATCACACACCCTCCAATGCTGTTTTTAGGCCACTCAGTGCATTCATGCATACTGCTCCCTCTGGCATTTAAATATAAGAGGAGAGGAGACTTCTTGTGAACATTTTAAAATCCTTTTCCTCTGAAATAGAACATTTTCCCTTAAATACAAGCACTTTTCGAACGGGTTACTCAGCCCCTTGAGGCAGCTGTAAGACTAAGCCGCACGTTTTCAGCATTTTTCCTAAATACTGTCATCAGTGTTAGAAAAGGAAAAAAATCTTGACTTCCGGTCTGGACTGTTTAATTAAGAAGTATAATTTTCTTTGACTTTAAAAAGATGAAAGTTAATGAGTTGTGGTGAGTATTAGCCCAAAAGCTGCAAGAATTCATAGCTGACTGGCCAACTTCTAGGAAATCATTAAAAATATTTTACTTAAGTTAAATGAAGCTTTTACTGTGGATTCAAATATGAAGTATTACTGCCAAGTCCCAAAGACATTTCTACAGACAGCCATGATTGCTGTCTGCAAGTTCCACCTTTTACAATTACATCGTTCAGTTTTTTTTAATATATATTTGAGTGAAATTGGGTTTATTAGTATCCATCATGTTTCTTCTTCAGTAGTAAAAATTGCCTCGCCTTACTTGCCTTAAGCTGTGCGCATTAGATGTGTAAGAGATCATTTTTTTACAGCCCAGAAATGAGATTCTTTGAAGATTTAGGAGAAATATTACCATCCAGCCTGTAGTCTGTCGTCTGCAGAGAAGGTATCTGAATGTAGTACACAGCCTGCTCATCAGTCCACACCCTCCTGTATTTTTTCAAATCACTTCCTAGCTGAGTCACTGTGGGCTTTAACAGTGGAGGGAGGATCAGTGACTGATGGAAAACCAGCTGGCAAAGTGGTATTCCCCCTTTGCTCCCAGCACATTAATGCACATACTACACACAGAGGCTTACACACCCAGTTTCAGATGGGCAGCCATGTTCTTTTAACACAGAAACATACTGATGACAAGATTTACAGCACACTGCATTACTTTTTTTTATCTGCGAGACTTAGAAGTTCTTTTCTAGATATAATAAACATGGTATGACATTTTATTGGTCTCATACGATACATGTGTACACAGAAATACACAGATGGACAAACACACAGAAACACATATGTATGGTGGGAATATACAGAGAGAGAAACCCCAGGAAGTTTACTGTAGAGTGAATAACAGGAAAAGAAAAGTAAACATCTCTTGTGTTCAATTAAAGCACTTAACCAGACTTTACTCAGTGGTGCTGAGATAGGATGTTTCTCCTTACTGAAACCCTTTACTGTCAGAGGTTAAGCTGCCTGGTATGCATCCAGCAACTCTGACTAATTCTAATCAAAAAGTAGGAAGTAAACTGTCACCCTCTAATGCTACACCATGAACAACATATCTGTGTTAATATCATGGAAATAAACAAAATAAATCAAATAAATCATTGTTACATGCTATTTTCATGACAGAAAAACCAGGCTTTGCCTCACATGTTTCATTTCAACAATCAAATCTACAAACTCCCAGTTAGTAAGTAATCACACCTGGCTTCTGTGAAGATTTAAAACTCTGATCAATGCTTTTTATTGTGTTAAGTATGCAGAAATGTTAATTTGTTTATTTGGATTTTGTAGATTAGTATCTCATGATGTTGTGACAACAGCACTACTTAACTCAGAATTTTGTCTGTCAGTATTTGACTATTTGTTTCTTTTCTTTACTTCAATGTCACACTTAAGTCCACGATCAGTTTAAACATATATCCCATATTTTACATATTCATCAGTAAAATGAGTCAAAAATTTGTTTGTCAACGTCTCAGCCATCTTTTTTTAAGGCAGCTGTTGACTACCAGGACATTACATCTGCATTGAGATTTTATCTGTTCATTTTTTCACGTACATTGAAATTACCATAATTATAAACCTATCTCATCAAACTCATGTTTAAAATGACACTGATGGACACAATGGCAACTGGAATTTGCACAGCCTTTGATATACATTTGACAAGAGGTAAACTTAAAAAACTTAACTTAAAAAAAAATCCATCATGGCATAGATGTTGAGAAGTTTCCTTGTTCCTTCAGGACACAGAACGATAAGGTTTGGTTTTTAAGGCAGGGTAAGCTCACATCTCACCTCCTTGTGCTGAAGCCCAACCATGTGATGTTGTGGTTAAGACCATAGCCTCTCAGAATTTCTTATCAATCCTGTCACAGCATTTTATTTCCTTTCTGGTTTGGACCTGTTCTGCAGTTTAGGTTTGTTGCAGATCTCCTTTTGCTGCTCAGGTGAATTCGTTTCAGTTTGTGTGAGTTTACTGCAGGGGTGGATTGTTTGATGTCATAAATTTATTCATTCTGTGTTGTGCTGTTATCAGAGCTTGTTTTAGACCTAATTTTGCTCTCTGGTTGTTTTGGCAAGAGCATTTAATGTGCTGGAAAAAATGCCACTTTAAAAATGAGTTTAAAAAAATAAACACAAAGTCTTTTTTTCTTGCAATGAACAAAAAAATTCTCACAAAGGAACAAGTTAAAATGATTGGATTTTTAAAAACAACCCAGTTCATCTCATGAAAATGGTCTTACTTAATAAAATGAAATGAACTATTTTGAACAAAAATTAGATAAATGTACTTTGTAAGATATTAGGTTGGTTTTGTGCCATGCCCTGAATTGTGCTACCATCAAAAAGAAATACAACTCTGGAACAGAACATTCACACCAGTAGTCAGCAGAACCATAAAAATTGAACGTAAAAACTAATATTAGTACAAGTGCAAAGATGCAGTACAACACAGAAGATAACACATTCAATATACTCTGTAGCTCTGACTTGCTGCTGCTGTAATGTGCTGATGAAATCTACGATCCAGGATATAAAACAACTCGTATGAGCAAAGTGGTGACTCAGCCTTTCTGGAACTGTTGATATATTAGTCATAAGAATAGTGTGGAAAAATCTAAAGCCTTTTGACTTATATTTATACATTCAAATATGTGGGCTGTTGCGGTGCTTTGTATAATGATGGAGCACCAGGCAGAGCTGAGGGACAGGAGATGCCCAATAGCCATTGAGAGACAGGAGTTGGGAGACGAGTTTAGAGTTTGTTTTTTTTAATTTTTGGGATAAAAAAGAAGATTTATCTCCAATTGAACCTGCCAAAGCAAAGAACTACTGAGATACTTTAAGATAGCTCAGATGCTGAAAGTTCTCGCAGAATCTCTTCCAAGAACTGTTTTTGTTTATCAGCCTCATCATTTTATGTCTTCCTGCACATTTTTTACAAAATTTCCATTTACTTTATAAATATTTGATTTGTAGGAAAATAGATGGGACAGCAGTTCGTTTTTTACAGGTTTTACACTATTACAGCAAAAAATGCAAGCAAATTGATTGCACGATATAAATAAAGTAATCTAAAACACAGTTAAGTATGTAATAAAGTAAGCATATTTGGAAAAAGTGAAAGGGCACTGGGATGGCATCCAAAGAGACACAACACAAGGTGAAAACCCAAGAGCCAATAAACTGTCTTCCTCAAATTCTTGTGTGATTAATGCAGAAGACAGAGTTGACCTTTTGGAGAATGTCCTGTGTTCTGATCTGGATATTAATAATCCCTCCATTTGGACTCAAAATGATGGTGTTAAACATTAGGGGGTGATATTCAGATGCTGACTTTCAAGGTGTCCTGCTAATGATGGTGAGTTTTACAGCCTCTTAGCACAAAGTTATCGCACTAACACTGTACAGGTTTGATGATCAATAACAGTGATTCGCCGAGCCAAAATGTCTTTCTGCTTTTGTCACAATTTACGTCTCATTTATGACTCATGCAGATGTGTTGTGGGCATTCTTGTTTTCTTGTCCTGATGTTGCACAGTGACAGGTTTAATCAAGCCCTCCTTCTTTTCGTCTTTTCTCTTGTTTTTGTCCTTTTTTTTTTTTATTGTCCGCCCCCAGTTCACCTCAGAGCTGCGGTTGTCCCTTCACACCCACACAATTGGAGTTCCTCTCTCAAACTCTGAGTGTGTGTGTGACAGAGATAGATTGGGTGTGAGAGAAAGAGGGCATGTATAATTTAGGCTGCTTGGCTGTAGCTTGTCTGTGCTGGCGTGGGGAGCTGAATTCACTCAGATCGCCTCTCTCTGCGCTCTTGTCCTTGCAGCTGTCCCCTTGAAAAGCTCATTTACTGGAACTGTCGTAATGTTTTCATTACATTGAGGAAATGAACTACCTTATCAAGCAGTATATAATACAGATTTTGTCACTTTACATGACTGTGGTGTAAAAAAAGCTTTTCCAGCTTTTTTCAGAGCAGGCTTGTTTTATTGCTGATGAAGATGAAGATTGGTAATGAATTTGGACATTATCTAGTCATGCTATGGACTTTTACTGTACATCCCCTTAGATGTTGGAAAGTTTTCTTCTCTTATTGATGCAACGTGAAACTTTTTGACTAGTGTTAAACTTTAAAAATTTTAGCTGAAAACTTAGCTGCTGGTTGTGTTAGCATTAGTTAGCCTGGTCGTTTTAAGCCATAAATTATGTTTACATGATCCAGATTTCTTCCTTTTTCAGAGCCTACTGATTACTGTGCTGTTTTAGCTGTTGAACAGTAATGACAAACCTGTCTTTCCAGCCGACACAGAGACTCTGGCCGCAGCTTCTCATAGTTAATTAGCTTTGACTACCAACCCTACCGTCCTTATTACCCCCCGCGTCACCTGACCCCCTGTATCACACACCACGTAGCTGAGAGGCCAAACCTCCCACAGTCAATTATACCTAAATCCTCTTTTTGGCTGTTTTTTCCTGGACATGATTGGTATCTCTGATATATTGAGGCATTCTGTCTTCATTTCATAGTCTGTTTGTAGGCATTATTGAGCAGTCAGGTTTTGTGTGGTTGCATGCAGGTAAATATTTGAGTGGGGAGCAAAAGAGGCAGACAGCTTTGGCAAAAATGCAGTTTCAGAATCCTCAGTTATCGTCTGACATCAGTTTAGTTTGCATGATCTTTAAAAATTATTTTGGATTCATATGCAGGTGTCTATTTAAAGAGATTACTAAAACAACCCTTGAAACGTCGACCATTGCACAGAAAGTAAAATCTGTTATTGGGTAATATCAATGGGTGTCTGAGATTGCCCCCCTAAGCACAATGTGTCTGTATGTACCCCATTTGTCAAGCTGCAACTCTGCTAATGTTAACATTAGAGGGCAGCTCCACACCCCAGGCATTATGGGTCTCCTTTATTAATTTAAAAATCCCATACATATGAGCTGATTGTAAAACGTGTCTTGAACTTTTTCTTACCTCTGCACATCCCTCTTGTTTTGTCCCCTCTGGATGGCACAGAGCCTGCACTTCACATGGCCCGCAGAGGCGACAAAGAGGACGAGCTGCTGGCTGTTTGACGATCTGAATGCGGGAGATGTTTGGAGGGTAGACAGGGGGCTCTTGTGTGTGTTGTGACCGTGTTTATGTGTGACAGCGGGTGAGGATTGGTGCGAAAAAGCTGTGACAGGCTGACAGAGCGCTTAACTGCATCCTGTTCCTGCAGGTTAACAAGCTAGGAAATGTTATGATGGAGAGAGAAGTGCAACTGTCTCATCCTGGATGCTGTGGTGTGGTTTTTTCCTCCTCTTTGTTTCATATCTTTTTGATTAGGCTTCTTTTTTAATCATCTCTGTCTGTGACAGGTGTGACATGAATAGTCACATCATTTGCAGAATCATTTGTTTCTCCTCCTACAGGCTGCTAACTTTATTGAAAATAATCAAAATGTGGCATGTGCAGCATAGAAAAAGAAAATGCATTATCTAATCAGATATCCACATCAGCCATGCCATTGGCCACAGACTGTGTAATAAGAAAATAGAGAATCGAGCCAGCATGGCATCACCCACTCGCCTGTGACATAAAGACAAACTCATTGCCATCTATCTGTTTTGTTTTTTGTTGTTGTTTTTTTTTAAGTTTTTTTGGAGTACAGAAGTGACCTATTTGAACAAGAGGCTGGAGCTGTGAAGTATACACAATGGCTTCAGTGGGGTTAGTGCTAATAAGCAAATGTGAGCATGATAACATAAACATAAAAATCAGCAAATTGCTCAAAGTTCCTCTCCGGACACGTTTTAAAGTATGTAAGAAGGCACCATGATTAATACTTTTTTCAAACATAATTATAGAATGTAGAGGTTTGAATAAAGCTCTTAAATTGGGCTGTAAACATTTCCACTTTATATATATACGAAGATGTCTGTACTCTTTAAGTACAGACATCTTCGTCTTCAGTAGAGGGATGTGAAAGCACCTGTTTAGCGACCATCATTGCACAGATATAATTTAGCACAGTATGTTATGTATGGTTGGAATCTTAAACGTTACTGTGAGCCTATTTGCATACTATTGTTAGCATTTAGCTCAAAGCACCAATTGTCTAAGCATAGCTTGGCACAACTTTTCACTGTTATATAACTCACACACTACTGTAAAAGTCCCCAGCCTGTTATGTTGCAGAAACCATCTCTGAATACCTTTTTAAGTCATTTTATACTGTTTTTAATAAAAACTGACTCGCTTTCAATCCAGTAAATTAAATGCCTTGCTGGTGTCAGTGACATGAAAAACAGGAAATAAACTTTGGTTAGATGACAGTTCACGTATGCAGAGGTATGGTGTCTGCTAACCTGCCTGTGGTTGAGGGCGTTGTGGTTTGTGCATCCATCAAGAGCTCAACCCTTTTTTTGTTTTGCAAAATTTATGGCCTCTGATGTTTTTGACCTGGCCGGTAAACATTTGAGTACTTTACAATGAAATGTTGATATATTAATGATTTTTACTAGCAGCTGTAATTGTTATTGTTAGCAGATGCTTGTGAGTTGTACTGGTATGTGTTGTTGGTGACAGACCCCAGAAACATTTGTATTTTATGAAATGTGAAGTGCTTGATGTTGTTTAATATTACAAATGTCCTTGTTCATTTGCTTCAGAATTGAATACCATTTTCACCAAGCTAGCATTGATGTGTGTTAAAATGGGTAAGAGATGAACTGTTAGGGTGGATAGGCCTGGAAGTTGGCCTCATAGCCAGGAAGTGCTCTTGGAGCTCAGAGTGAGCCTATTTCAGATATGACCTGAGAGGGTCATATTGAATATGGCCAGTCTGCCACCACCTTTTGCACCCACACATTCTGTTAATATCCAGCCATTAGGGAGGCTGACATTTATGGTCTATGGTTGTATAAGTGATACAAAGGCAGCTGGTGTTGTAAGCCACTGAGTTTTGGTTTCCTAGGTAAGTCCGGGGGGTTCTGCATTTAGAGTTTGGAGACCTGTCTGAAACCTAGAAAAACAAGTGGAGGAGGGGTCTCTGGTCGGTGATATTTCCACACTGACTCAAAACCTAACCACTACTTTCCAATGTGCAGTTGTCAAGCTGACTGTAGTTGTGTTCTTTTGAAAAAACAAGGTTCCTCTAAGCGACGGCGTTCTTGCAGGTTTGTTGTGAAAGCGCAGTAACTCGCTGTCTCCTCATCACTGTCACAGCTAAAGGGCAGGAGGAATTCTGTTTGCACTCGCAAACATTGATCACCTTAACCTGATTATGTCTGCAGTTCATTTCTTCTGGGTGTGGGTGTGCGTGTGTGTGTGTGTGAGTGAGAGCAAGATTGTAAAATGATTGTTGATTAATGAATCTCTTCTTTTGTCATTTCAGGACCCAGATTAACTTCACCGTGGCCATTGATTTCACAGCATCCAATGGTAAGCCTCTTAGTAAACACACAAGTATGCACACACTCACATACATACACACTCTCACACATACACACAAACAGTGCACCGAATGCCAAGGGAGTAGTTACTCAAATACATGCAGATGGAAAATCAAGTGTCTCCTAATATCCCCGTCCATCACACCTGGCAGCTTAAGCTGAGTGCAAAAACATGCTATGATGGCTGTGATTAAGGACAGTGTTATCCATCTCTCCTTGAGCTCAGTCCGGGCAGGACAGGCAGCAGGGGTAATAAAGCCAAATCCTACGTGTTGATGTCTGAAGTTGAAGTGTATTTGATCTTGTCTACCACTACAACCTAAATTGAGAGTGACGGCTGGTCGAGCTCTGCAGTTTATTAAAACGCAGCTTGAATAGTGATATGAAAAGTCATGCAGAGGGAGATCAGAAAAAGAGCTTCACAATATAACTAAATTTCCAACCAATTTAGTTTCATCTCAGATGTACTGATGGATGGATGCATGCATGGACAAAAAAATCACTAAATAACCACAGCAGAACTATTTGTTGGTTGTTAAGTGAATCAGTGGCTGCTGTATTAAACTACTGAAGAACAAGTATTGGAAAAACATCATTTCAAAGTTCAAGTGGCTTTTCAAATGATGATCATGGTTTTATAAAGCGCCATTAAGCCCACGCAGCCTCTGATAGTTTGTGTTATTTACAGCACAGATGGGTGATTAAATACCTGGTACTTATATTTGCTCTGTTCTTTAAATGAATATCATTAAAAATGACATTCTTGACATTCTAATTTCACAATTTTGGGGTCAATCACTTAATGATTTTAATGAATGCCCCACAAAAAAAAAGTTTTGAAATTGTCTCAAGGGGAAAGTTTTTGTTTTGATACAAGGAGTAAAACTCATGCAGTTGCACGCCAGAAAGAAGTTGGATTTTTAAATGTAAAAGTTTGTCTCCATCCTTTAACCACTGCACCTTAAAGATTATTCTTATCTTACAAACCTGCAGTTTGGTCATCAAATGCATTTTATCGACTGCAGATAAAAAGCTGTTTGGCAAGTCAACCACTGTGATTCCCTTGTAAGATGCAGAGAGATCCAATACAAAGGCTGCTGTCATTGTTTTATTATCATCGCTTCACACTGAGACTTACAATCACTTAACATATATTTACTACATTTGCATACATGAAGTCAATATTAAGCAGAAAGATGTAAGAAAAAAACCCTACCTTCTCTAATTTTCTAAAATGACTGATGCTGTAAAAACATTATCTCTTTTATTGTCTTAGCACGTCATTGTACCCACATAGCATCTTCTGACTATATGGGTTTCTATTGTCTAAACAGGGAACCCAGCCCAGCCCACCTCACTCCACTACATGAGTCCCTACCAACTAAATGCCTATGCCATGGCTCTGAAGGCTGTAGGTGAAATCATACAAGACTACGACAGCGACAAGATGTTCCCTGCACTTGGGTTTGGAGCCAAACTGCCACCTGATGGACGGATCTCCCACGAGTTTGCCTTGGTATGAACATAAGGGACTGTGACAGAAAACTCAAACTCAAAATCAAACTAAAACACTCTCCGATCCAATCAGCAACTTTTTTTAGCCTAACCTCATTATATATTTACGAAAAATCACAGTGTAGATTACCCTTCTACAACTCTTTCACCAACGCTCGCCTTTTATACGAGTAGAAACGATCAGTTTCTTTACTGACAAAATCCTCAAACGACCTCAATAAAAAGATAATGCAAGTCATATTGTGCTTCTTTGAAAAAAAATGGCAACTGTGAACTTAAAACCAGAGTTAATTACATGGCTGAATAGAAATTTGAGAAGAACATTGTTCAACAGTTAACAACAGATTGCATGTACTGACTTTTTGGTATTATTATTAAATTGTCTGCCCTCGGCTGATATTCCTAAGCTTGAGAGACCTGACATAACCTGAGTGACCCAAGAATGCAGGAGTAAAATATTCTTTGCAATGTATAAGATATGAGTATTTATATATTGTGTCTTCCCTTATCTCTGCTTCTTGTCTTTGCTTTTCTTCTCCTTGTCTTTTCTCTTCCCATTTCAATTGTTCTCCTCTTCTATTCTCTTGTTTTGTTTGTTTTCTTCTCTTTTCTTTTTCTCTCTTCTCTTCTTTTTGAATTCTCTCTAATCCCCTCCCTCCTTTTTTTCCCCTTTTTCAACTCATCTTTGCTCTTTCCTTCACTTCTGTCCTCTTCTGTCCTCTCCTTTAATCATTCATATAGAATGGGAACCCTCAGAATCCGTACTGTGCAGGGATTGAAGGTGTGATGGAAGCTTACTACCAGAGTCTGAAGTCAGTTCAGCTCTATGGACCCACCAACTTCTCCCCTGTCATCAATCATGTGGCCAGGTAACACACATGCATGTAGTTTAATGTCAGCGTTTTATATCTACCAGTTTTTTAATCATTTACATAAACTCTGCCTACAGCCTACAAGGTGGTGCATTCTTAGGTTTACTTTTTCCAGTCTTCTTTTTATTTGTTCTTTATGTCAAATTGTTTTACACTTGCATTTTTCTTATTGTTGCTTTTATAATGAACCTCGAATCACTTGAGTATGTGTGGAAAAATACAAAGTACATTTTACTTGGAAATTGACACGAAGCATGTGTTCTCAGATTTTCTGTAATAAGCTCAGTGCAGCAGGTGTTGCCAGGTAGCTGACAAGAGTTTGCAAGAGAGTAAAAAAAACTAGAGACATTAGCAGAAAGGTTACCTGACTGCTAATTGCATGTTTGTGTTTCTGTGTAGATTAGAATTTAATTTATACTATTTAAAGATGAAGTAATGACATTTGATCTAGATTAAGTTTTAAAATAAAAATGATAATAAGAAACTACTTGTGAAGTTTGTTAAGCCTCATATCAGGTAACTGAATGTTAGTTGCATAGTTAAATGTAAAGCACTGAGGGGAAAGTGAGCAGTGAGACAGAGGCGGCAGTTTAATTTTAATTAGTCTGTAACACCTTCTGAACATCGTCTACTCCTCCTTTTGGACTGGCGTTGTTGCCATCAAACCCCAAACTGAGCTTTCCACTGGTCTCTTCTTTTATTTAAAATACAGATCAATAATTTTCTTTATTGTTATCATGTCAAAATATTCCTATTCTAGTTTTTGAAGGAATAGTTTAACATTTGGTGAGATGCTGGTGAAAAAAGTCCTGCTGAGAGACCGATGAGAAGTTTTGCATTTTACTGTCTCTGTTTTGTCTGCAAGTTATATCTGCAGCTGGGAGCCAGTTAGCTTAGCTTTATTTTTTTATAATGTGAAGAGAAAAGTAGCTAGCTTTACTCTTAACAGAGTTAATAAATACACACACTATCATATGGAAAGTTCAGGGATTGATGCTGTTCTTCAGTCTAAACCCAGGTAGAACTTTGGAGGTGTCTGTTTCTGTCAGTCTGGCACCAAAGCACTCTTCCTGATTCTTGCAAATAAGAGAGCACAAAATACAAAATCAAATATAGATGAGTTAACAAAATAAAAAACAATGCACACAACAACCAGAGTACCTACAGAGGTTTGAAACACAAACAAAAAGTTGTTTCTGTAAATAAAACTACATTTTTTATTCGATCCCTGGCCTCTATCAGTCAGGCTACATGTTTTCCCTGTAAGATTTAACTTCAGGAATTGGAATTGGCCCACAGTAATAGCACTTATTCTTCAGACCATGCTGGAAAAAGGAAAGCACAATATTATAAAGAGTTTCAATAGTGGATACCTATAATCAATGACTATCTGCTTCTAACTGCTTACATGGATAAGATACCTAATAATAGCAGTTTCACTTTTTTATTTTAAAAAGAAGTTCAATCATTAAGTGTATGTTATGCACACCTGAGGGTGAAAGGGCTTGGACGTAGTCGGCAAAGATATGTGTTTTAATATTATACAGTTTTCTTTTTCAACAACAAAATCTAACAGACATCACTACTGTAGCAAGGACTAATGATAAATAATACAAGAAAAAGCCTATGGCTGCTAAGTCTGCGGATAAAAACCAGTAAAACTGAAAATATAGTTGAGTAATATGCTTAAAGAAATAGAAAGGGTTGGTTGACAACTATACTTTTTTGTTGTGCATTTATAATCAGAAAAGTACATAAAATATGTTAATTTCCCATTGTGTGACAGTCGTTTTCAGCACAGATAATTATCAGTGCATCCCTAATTAGAATGTTTCTGCAATTGTATTGACTATTTGTTAACAACAAGCCTGCTTACAGTTATAAGTACATGCTGTTTTCATCACTCTCCTGTAACACCAGCCCGTTACATCCCACCTCCATCTCCTCCCTTCCTTTGTTGACCGCCCTCATATTTCAAGAGCAGCTTCCTGCTTCTCTTCTTTGTCTAATTTCACTCCCACGTGTAGTTTAGTGACTTCACTTTCACTAAACTTTTCCTCCTCTGATCTTCCTCTCTTTACCTCTCTTGCCATGTATGTTTGTGTCTATATGAGAAGTTGAAATTGTTTACTGTTAAAGATACTAACATATAAACTCTTTCATCAGTGAGGAGGAGGAACACGCACATACAGGTTTTAACCTCTCGGTGCAGAAAGATAAAATGAGCAGAAGCAGAAAGGACTGCAATAATCTCTGTGTGTAAATATCATTAACAGCCAGTTCACGTGTCACACTGGAATGAAAGGTCACACTTAGCATTGTGGGAGAAATTGAAAACCATATTGAGCTGATCTGTACAGCTGACATAAAGATAGTTATATATAGAGAAGTACTTGACATATGTAGATGTTCCTGTGTGGGAGGTAAGTGGCATTTATTCAATAAGTAAATTCATTTAAAAGAACTATTTCTGTGGCCTCTTTAATTAGAGAACAAGCGAAGTTCTTTAATGTTTTTAATGTGCTAGTTTAATGAATCATCGTGATGATAAGGATGGCAACACAGCAGCAATTACAAAGACAGTTTTTTGTTTTTGTGCATAGGTATGCGGCTTCAGTGAAGGATGGCTCCCAGTACTTTGTGCTTCTCATCATCACAGATGGCGTCATCTCGGACATGGCCCAGACCAAGGAGTCTATTGTCAACGTAAGGGCAGCTGTTAACATCTGCAAGTGTAGTATGGTTCATGCACCTGATGCAATTAAAAGCTCACTGACCAAGGACGATCACTAGGTCAGGTTTAACCAGGTGGTTTGACATCATTTATTAGCGTACTCACTGCACTAACTCTGCCTTTCAGCACAAGAACTGCTGAGTCTGCGTCTGCATTAAAACGTCTCTCAGTAAAAGAGAAGAGAGTGAAAGATTCCTCATTCATGAGCCATGAAGTGTCTTTTATTTTGAGTGATAGTATCTTGAAGTGAAATGGCAAAAATATAATGATTGTGCAATGATGTCCCTAGCTAATGTGTCTTCTTTTATAAGCAGATTTTATACAAAAGATGTGATATAATTTGCTCGAAAACGATGGAAAATAGCACATTAAAATGACAGAATGCTGCCAATTCAGGTAGAATTTATAATAGGAGATGCCATCAGAATTTCAGAAACTGTCGTGGTTGTGCAGAAATTAAGCATTGCACAGAAATCTGAATGTGACAGCTGCAAGTCTCATCCCTAATCATCATCAGCACCCGAGTTACACATGTTTTTGTGACTGGTACATGCCCTGTTGCAATTGTTGAGCTTCAGGGAACCAAATTCCTGAATCGTAGTTAAGAAACTTGAACTTTCAGGGTTGGTTGTGCTGAATTTTGTTCTTCAGATGCCGCAGAGCAACAAAGTTGTACACAGCATTAACAGTGTGAACCTGGAGGATGAAATTCATGGTGTACAACCCTGCAAATAGTAAGAAAGGATTAGTATGCTCTTGGCTGTGCTTCTGACCTGATGCACTTTTGTCGGAAACTGCAAGCTCCTTCGCCTTGCAGACTGCCGTTCAGTCTCTGGGTCATAGCCTAGACACAACTCTCATCACTGGTTGAAGTTTGGGTCATCCCAGGCCAGTCAACAGAGATCCTTGCAGACTCCAGCACACTGCTGCTTCTGCTCAGGGGTCAGGAAATAGCAAATGCAACTGAGATGCTGATGTTAATAAGGGGATGCAACTTCGACAACTTACAAAAAATTTATTTCTCCCACCTGCTACGTGCACATTACTGTGCAGTGCTCTGCTCTTGCACAACAGGAACAGCATGGAAAATTTTAATTGCAACTTGCATAGTTGTCATGACCTGAGAGCCCACTGCATTTGGGCAGAATTTAAACCTTTGTCATCATTACTCACTTCTAAAGAAGCTGAGGAATGTCTGTATCAACTTTTAGATGTTTTTTTCACATTTTACATGGGAAAAAAAGCACTTAGTGTTATGTGCATGTAACAAGAAGGGTTTTTTATTTAAATGTTTCGTTGTAGCACGTTTTACTCATCTCTAGATATCCATCCATCTTTGTGGTGTCAAATGAAATATGATGTGACTGGGGAGCCTCCACTACTGTTATTTTTTCAGCGTTTGCTGTGCCCCCTCACTTTTGACAGCCTGTAATTCACCCTCCATCCATCCTCTCCATCACTGTCAAGTCACGGCATGCTCCAGAGGGAAGCCAGAATGTACCATGATGAATGCAAACAGAAAGAATGTCGACTGGCAGCCATTTATGTGAAGGAGGCGATTAATCTCAGGCCTGGGAAAGCAGAGATAGAGAGGAGAGGTCGAGAAGAGTGAAATGTTAAGGAGAAAAGGAGGCTGGGAGAGGAAAAAGGAGGCAACAGGGTGGAAGGAGGTGGCAGAGATCAGGGAGCAGGAGAAACTGAGTGCAAAGGGTTAAAAAGACATAAAGATATTTAACTGGAAGAAAAAGTAAACGTGATATTTTAATGAGATCATCTATTGCTCCTCTGCTTGAGGTCAAGCTATTACTCCGTTACACTGAACACACACCACCACCACTCACACATATAGACCCACACACACAAACACATGTCATTTGTTAGCTGTCAGTGCACTCGAGCCGTGTTGTCGACTCTCTCCTCTTTAATATTATTCACTGTGATGTCTCGACCCACGCAGCGCTCCAGGAGATGCTGTAGAAAACACACATGAACAAAAGAGTCACACTCTTGACACTTTATTTGTGGGCTGTATGTGTTAACCTGTAGCTCATCTTTATCCTATTAACAAACCACATTGGTAAACAGACGCTCACAGCTTATAAAATGTATGTAATGTATGTATTTTTTTCAAATTATTTTATCTTTTTTTTCTGACTCTCACAGGCCGCCTGTCTGCCAATGTCAATCATCATTGTGGGGGTCGGACCTGCAGAATTTGATGGTAAGTCAATCAGAATTTGTAGTATATTTAAGAGTCAAAAATGAATTTCAGGGGGAAAGAGCATTTTTTTTTTTTTTTGAGTAAGTTTAAGCAGGATTTTTTGTTTTTGTGCCTCTGCACTGCCACAGTCGAGGCCATTGGCCACATGTTTTCAGGTTGTCCCTCCTTCCATTATGTTTTCTGCACATTTTATCTCAACAGCACCTTGAGAGAATTTTTGAACTTTGGATAAGTGATTAAGTTTCGGTCAAATAAGGTCAAAGGCGAGGGTCATGGTAACCTCACAAAACTTTTTTTGGCCACAATCAAAGAATTTATTACCTAGTTATGACAAATTTTGAATACATGTCTAACGGGACTAAAATAATGAAGGGATGACATTTGATATCCAAAGGTCAACTTCACTTTGACATTATAATACTCTACAAATGCCTCTCTGTTCATTATTCAACGCCATTACTTAAAACAGAAAGGGACATTGTGACCGTATTTCACATTTGGTCAGACTTTGTATTAATGACATTAATCTTGGGTGTCCATCTTGAAACTGTGCTGATTTTTAGGTCATTTTGCCACTGAATTGAAGATTTGTGTGGAGCATTGACACTTTGGAATTTGTAGCTTCTTTGCACTGCATTAATGTAGCCCACAACAACTGTTGGTCCTTAAGAAAATGAAACAGTAAGAAATAATGTCTATTTGTGTTTTATTTTTACTTGTGATCTCCTCAGCCATGATTGAGTTGGACGGCGATGAAGTAAGAATCTCATCCAGAGGAAGATATGCTGAAAGGGACATTGTTCAGGTACACACTCCCTTCTTTCACTCAGACAATCCCACACTCCTTTCATAGTTAGGACAAATGAAATCTGAACATTGTTATGAGATGAAGATGAATTTTCAACCTCAGTAGTAACTGTGACTGAATAACCCAAAAGAAACCATTGGGCTGAATATTAGTTGCTTGGCCTCTATTAACTCTGTGTAATGTTTACAGTTTTTAAGTTTTTGAGTGCTACCCTCCCATGGTTTGCTCCATTGTTATTATATTAAAGACATTACAACTGGAAAATGCTGCTCAGAAGCACAAAGCTGAGATAATACAGATCTTAAGCCAGATCAGTACAAAGTCTCTTTATGTTATGTTAATTAATGCTTTTGTGGTGCATCTTCCCCAATAAAACAACAATTAAGTCTGCACATGTTGCCACAAAATAAGCCTGGAGCTTTTGGGGCCCTTGATGTCAGTTGCCTACTCTACTTTTGTGTACTTCTGCCTTTGTCAAACTTTCTTTTTTTGGTTTGGACACACTAAGTCCACACCAAATGATTCTTTGAAACCACTAAGTTTGATCCCAAAACTGTGTTGAGCTC
>JAQNCA010000018.1:5843583-5856862 GCA_029783725.1 Acanthurus tractus
TAAAGTGGTGGAAAGAAATACTGACAGAAACAGTTAAAATGCTACCTGCAAAAGGTGGTGCTAGTCCTGAGGCGATGCTCTTGGTGTCCATGCCCACTGGCTTCTTCTCAATGAAACTTTTGTACATGGTGCAGGCTGAGTTCGCACGGAGGCAAAAAAAAGGGGGAAAAAATAACAACATGCAAGTTCACTGAGCTGCTGGTGTTTGCGGTGGCTCTGTGCTCTGCTAGGTTACTTTACTCCTTTGTTAGTTTTACCTCCTTCTGGCTCCACACCGTAGATTCTGGTCTTAGCACAGCCTGACAATTTGATGGCAGCAGCTACGCCGGCAAGCAGCCCACCTCCACCACAACACACCACCACCACATCAGGCTCAGGTATAACTTCCAGCAGCTCCATACCCAAACTGAGTAGACGCACAGGTTATAACTATTCGCCTAAACACTGTTACTTTTGAATCACAGTTGAGTAAACCTTTAAGTTTCCATCATACTCATATGAAACACTGAATGTATTTTCAAACACCACTCTAGTTTTGAGCAAAAAAAACCAGAACATGTCCTAGAAAACAGTGGCAGCATGGTAGAATGGAATTTATGGTTATTAAGCCCTGAATCAGATATTTTTAACACATTATCATTTTGTTTGAAAAGATTGACTTTTGCATAAATCAAAATCCACCTGGGTGTACCTGGCATGTCCAGCAATTAGATCCAGGTCATCATAGGAGTGCAGGAAGGTCATGTTGTCCTCCTTCACACAGCGGTTCACCACATTCATCAGACAGGAGGTGGGAACTCGCTCCACCTCGACCCCAAAACTCTAAAATTTTAAATGACATTTTTAAAACCAAATATAATGACATCTAAAGGAATCTGAATTTGTCTCTGTTGTCTGACCTGTATGAGGATGGATCTTGACACTGGAGCTGTTTCGGGCATCACCACCTTCCCCTCTGACCCGTAGTGTTTTGAAGCATATGCAAAAGACTTCCCATAGTTTCCAGCAGACATGGTGACAAAGCAACCACCCTTTGCTCTCCTGGCAAACTGATTTGCCACTCCTCTGATCTTAAACGAGCCTGTCAACGAAATGTAACAGAACGTAAGTGATGATAAGTAAGTGTAGTTGTGTGATGGGAATCAAAGTGGTTTACTAACCAGTTCTCTGCATGTTTTCCAGTTTAATGTGGATGTTGCAGTGGACGTTGAGAGGTAGGGTTGTCTGGCACCAAGGTATCATGGGAGTGTTGATGACACCCAGGGGACTGCTTCTCACTGTCTCCCTTGCTTCCCTCAGCAAATCCAGGGTAACAGTGTCTGCAGTAACCTCACTCATCTGTGTCCAAAACACACTTGATTACAGTATTTGGTTGGCAAGACTAGTTGTTGCAAACTTTTAAAAAATACATTTGATAAATCAAATGGTAGATAAGCATATGCATGTATTACGTTTTATTACAGCAATGTAGATAGCAGATGATAGCATTTTTAAATATATTTTTTATTTTTATTTCAGGCATTTTTTACAATGATGTGTAATTGCCATGTTGTATGGCGCTTTTTTATAGTTTTACAATTATTACAATATTTTCAATATGCATTAATATGTATGAAAACATAGTATTAGTGAAAATTATTTATTGTAATACTTTTTTTACAGGACGTTACATCTGAATTACACTAACATTACAACAAACTACTAAGAGGCCTAACTAAAATATATTTTAAAAAAAGATTGTTAAAAGTTTTTAAGAACTCGCTGGCAATAATCATGAAATCCATAGGCTTATGAAAAGTTGTCAGCTGGTCTGCTGATACTGGACATGTGAATAGTCCATGCACCGTACAGATTTACGAAAAAAAAAGGCGAATGAACTTTGCAAAATATAACCTACTTTTGACAAAAGAGTCGCTAACTCAGCCAGAATTAAATGTGTTAATGATTATAATTTATTGAGTATTAACCTCAGCCTCACTTTCCACTTACCTTATAATTTGTTCGTTTTCTCGGTTAATTTAAGGGGTGAGCTCCGGAATGTTTACAGTGTTACATTTTTGCTGCAACTACAAGAGCAACAGTTCCACTTTGTGTTTCGTGTTTCTAGTTCTAGTCGGAAGTATTTTTTGAACGGACCGCAAACATGGCCGCCCGCTCAGGTGGCGGTCGAGAACAGTTAGCTAACTTTTTGACAATTATGTAGAAAAAATAGTATTAATAGATGGAAATATAATTGTAAAACATGGGTTTTGTTAGACACGTCGTGTGCGCCATGTCTGGCGGTGTTGACAGCTCTGTCGCAGCGCTGTTATTAAAGAGAAGAGGTGAGAAAACCCTGTTGTAATTGTCTAATGTATAGAAAAATACGAACAGACATGCTGTTGTGTGCTTAGCTGACCAGTTAAAACCGCTTCACTCAAATAGGATTAAAAAAAGCATAATTTTTCTCCAAAAGTGAAAAACTCAGCACGTGTTCTGCTTCTGTTCCCAATCTTTGCAAAATCTCATAATATTTTTGTCTCTTCCATGTAAAGGCTATAGTGTAACAGGAGTATTTATGAAGAACTGGGACTCTCTGGATGAGAGAGGGGTGTGCAGTACGGAAAAGGACTGTGAGGACGCCTACAGAGTGTGTCAGACCTTGGACATCCCCTTCCATCAAGTGTCTTATGTCAAAGAGTATTGGCATGAAGTTTTCAGGTAACTTGTAGCTGCTATGCATAAATCATAACAGTGTAATAATTTTATAAATCTTTAATGTGGATGTCACATCTGTCTTTCAGTTACTTATTGAGGGAATATGAGAAGGGTAGGACTCCAAACCCAGATATACTATGCAACAAGCACATCAAATTCAACCACTTCCACAAGTATGCAATCAACACTCTGGGTATGTAATCATATTCACTCGAAGAAAAAAAAACACGTCAAGTCACTTAATGTCTCTTTCACTTCTCTGTATTTTTAAACTGGATCACAATGCAAATATCATGTTAAATAGTACTTATAATTTCTGTTGTGCTGTTTTTGATTAAGGTGCTGATGCCATGGCAACAGGCCACTACGCCAGGACGTCACAGGAAGACGAAGAGGTTTTCCAACAGACACACATAGCCCCGCCTACGTCTCTCTTCAGAGATCGTTTTGAAATTAGAAATCGTAAGAGTCTGACCTCTGTCCTCCAGTTAAATGGTTCACCCACTTCATTTTGCAACCCGTCTGTATTTCTGTGATTCTGGCGTCTATTTTACTCAAATGCTTTGTCTTTACCTGACAGTGAAATTGCACCACAACATCAGCTACAACGTCAGATGCTTCGGCTGGCTTCATAATTTCTTTTTCTTTTTTCTATTTGCCCAGCTGTGAGGTTGTACAAAGGAGCAGATCTCCTCAAAGATCAAACCTTCTTCCTCAGTCAGATCTCCCAGGATGCCATGCGACAAACTATATTCCCACTGGCCGGACTAACCAAAGACTTTGTCAGAAAGATTGCTGCTGAGGCAGGGTTTCATCATGTGCTGAAAAGAAAAGAGGTAGCTACACACATATACACATTGACAGACATGTAATGTATATTTTTATTACATCAGGAGAGCATAAAGATGAATAAGATCTTCATTCACATCGAATGCTATCAGTAAATACTGTGTTAATGTCCTTTCAGAGCATGGGCATCTGCTTCATTGGAGAACGGAACTTTGAAAACTTTATTTTGGAGGTAAGAATTAAAACTGGAAATATTTGCAATAGATAATTTGGTTAGTTTGATTTGTTATCTTTACTTTGTCAGTTTTTAAGACATTTATCATGAGAGATATGTAAACCTGTACTGTTTTATTCTGTTTTCAGTATCTGGAACCTAAACCAGGGAACTTTGTTTCCATTGAGGATGGGACTGTCATGGGAACTCACAAAGGTATGTTTGTGCTTAGTTCTCTGACAAAATGTGGAACTGGTGTTTCACCATTCCATTATCTTACCCATTATTACCCTCTATCCTTATGAGTATCCTCTAAGTTTGTGTTCCAAATTAGTGAAAATTGAACATCATCTTTAGTCATTTTCCTTTGTGTCTCTTTCCCTTCAGGTTGGTTCACTCTGACACTTGGCCAGAGAGCGAGGATAGGAGGGCAGAAAGAAGCCTTGTTTGTGGTGGACAAAGACATCACTACTGGAGATGTGTTTGTGGTGAGTAAGTCTGTCTTTGTTGTCTGTCTGGTCTCTTGTCCTTCCTCAGATCATGTTGTTCAGTTACATTATGTCCTGGCTTACAGATGGCAGTTGCTTTTTTTGAGGCTGCCTCAAATTGTTTACTGTAATTTTTTAAATTCTATTTTTTTGAATGGTATTCTGAATCAGGCTCCAACTACCAATCATCCATCTCTTTTCCGTGACACTCTGCGCACTGACCGCTTCCACTGGGTAACAGTTGATCCGCCTCCTGAGCTAGCCAAGACCCAAATGATGGAGTGTCATTTCCGTTTCATCCACCAGATGCCGCTGGGTGAGTTTGGTGTCATCAGTTCCTGCACAGTAATGAATGAGAAGTAAAAATGCGGTGAATAGATTTTTTACTGGATAAGAAAGTAGTGCTCCTTTTTGTGCTTTCCAGTTCCCTGCACTGTGACACTGAACATGAACGGCTCTGTTTGGATCTCGCTCTCCCAGCCAGTCAGAGCTCTGACACCTGGACAGGTAACAGCTAGCACACTTGTGTTACAGTGCGCAGTGTAGCTGCTGGGACTGGTGCTGTTACAACAGTCATGATGCCAAAAAAACATTCTCCAATTTCTCATGGTAGAAATGTAACTGCATGTATGTTCTCATTTCCATTCTTCTGCCAGTTTGCTGTGCTCTACAAAGGAGATGAGTGTCTAGGTAGCGGGAAGATCATCCAGCTTGGGCCCAGTGAATACACACTCCAGCGAGGCAGAGAGCGGTTGCTGGCAGCCATGCAGCACAAGGAGCAGCAGAGCCCTGAACCAGCGAGCTGAGATAACCTCACAGCCTCTGCATGGTTCATGAGAACAAAATACCTCTTAGACGGGCCTTTGGGACGTACTGCCTGTTGTGGAGGCCATGATTAGAACTGTTAAAGTTTGTTTTTAAACTCTAATGTGTTAACAGGACAAAAGGGTTGGATGGTGTTTTTTGTTAAGATTCTTCTAGCTGCTCAGATAAACCATCTGCTACGAGCCAACATGTGTTTTGGAGATCACATGGTAGTAGGATGTTTCAGTAAGTAAGAATAACCTCATTTTTGAAAATTTTCTGATAATTTACTTTCTTATGTTATCTTCACTGAATTGATTTACACCAACACTACAGCTGTCAGGTACAGTGCGTCTGTGTCTGCTCATATTATACATGGGTTGCCGTTGAATGTTGACGATGTCTTTGTTGTTAATGTTTCTATGCATCCAAAGATCTGCACCTTGGCATAAGTTCTTTTAAGACAAAAGACTGTTGGATAATCATTTTGTTGATGTGGTTTATGCATTTGAGAAATTCTGGATGTATTTTCCACATGATCTTCATCTGAAACAAGCTGGAGAATCAATGCCAGTATATCAGAAAACAGTATTAAGGTCACCTTTTGAGAGTATTTAGTGTTGGTGTTTTCAGTAGAGGAGAAACAAAACAACCTATTCAGACTTTTACTTGAGAGTTTTTGTCCCCACATGTTCAGTACTCAGTGTTGTTCTGTGGTCTATGAGTAAGGCTTTAATTTCAAGGACATTGGTAGTCCGAGTCCTTGACTGATTTTTAAAAAATATTTTAGTAGGAAACCTGCAAGCAACCCAGGAAAAAGAAGCATAGAAGGTTCTAGTGGGATTTAACTCTACAGCTTGCAGTTCCACCAGGGACGGTTTGAGTATGTTTTTTACTCTGTTATTTGGGCCTCTTGGCTTATCTGTGAATGGGAGTCGTATTGCCCTTTTTATCCGTGTAATGTGGATCATGTTCATGTTCTGTAACTTTTCCAATGCTCTGTAAAGAGTGAAAGTGAATTTCCCTCCTGCTTTTTTCACTCTAACTTTTCCTGACAGTCATGTTCACTCTGCCTCTGTTCAAACTGTTTATGGTCTGTCCTTTTCAACCCTTGAATGTGTTATATTTATTGTTTCTCCATTAAGGTAAAAATTGAGTTCAGAGACAGTTTATGATAAACATAGAAATTACTCCCTAAAAACATACCATGTCAACAAAAGATTGGAACTAATGAAGAAAAGGAAAATAGTATCTTTTGTTATGTAACTACTTTTGAGAAAGCTCTTTGAAAATTGTGCTGTTTGGATCAATTATTCTAAATAGTTGAAAAGACAATTAAATTGTTAAAACTGTTATTATAAAACTGTTTTATACTTTCATTCTATATTTTGAAAAAATGCGTATTTTAATAACTTGTTAAAAAAAAACCTAAAGGAAATATGAAGTGCCTTTGTGATGGGTCATGGAACATAAGTTCTTAACTTCAAACTCAAAATAGATCAAACTTTTAAAATGAGTGAATAAACCTTTTAAGCTACGTGCTGCTTCGTTTTTCTTTGAACTGTGTAAGGATCGTTTCCAGCAGTCACAGGTTGTTCTACGGTTTTTTATCCACACGGAGGCGCTATTATACAAGATCAGCCTCCATCCTCAAGTGAGCGTTGTTATGCACCAATAAAATACTGTGTATACCAATAAATCCTCATGACACTTATGATGTAGTTTAATTGAACACACGTGACTCAATCAGATTTGAGTTTTCAGAAAAGATATCTCCTTTTTGTCTTTTTGTTTTTTTTGTTTTTTTAAGTTTGTCTAAAAACTGGTTTACATCATGGGAAAGGACACACCATCAAACTTTAGTCAGTGAACCCAAAGGCTCTGATAAAACTAAAATGTATTTATTTCAACAGTTTTGATAATTTACCATTATGAAACAACTAAAGTTCAAATTAAATTTTCAATTCACAAGTTAATGAATAAAAAATAACGAAAAGAAGATAATATTAAACTTCTTGTAAAGGGATGTCTCATTGTTCAAATCAAGCTCATCTAGAAGAAAACATACTTTCTGAGGGAAACCATGTTACCAACAGCTTTAACAATGCTACCTCACCAATGAAAGAAAAAATATCAACTTAAATAATAATTCCTTGATGATTTGGTTTATAAAGTTAGAGCATCCTTGTGATTTGCTGAAACTTTTCGTTTACATGAACATATGAGCAGCAGCTGATCTAAGATATTTTACTCAGAAGCCCAAAAAAATTCAGCACAATTCTCTAAATCTTGAAAACAAGTGTGAACTCCAGGTCTCAGTTAAAACTAAGTTTTATGCCTTTTTTTGTGTAACATCACTACTGATGACTTCTCCAGTAAACAAAAAGTGTAAGAGGGGAGCGAAACTCTGGCACGCATTAGGAATTTTTACACAACTCTCGTCCTTTTTGTAATAACAATGCGTTTGCGCGCATTGGTCACCCGGTTAGGGCCACTTCCTTAGTCTCCATGAGAAAAAAAAAGCTCCCCCCTGTGAAAGCGTCCCAGTGAGGGAACACAGCAGGTTTATGGTAATAAGCCTCTGAGGAGGAGAGGAGGAGGAGGAGGAGGAGGAGGTGGAGGCGGAGGAGAGCCACGGAGCCATTTTGTACTCATTTTAAACTCAGTGTGGGTTAACGCAGCCGCCGCGCGCCGTGGATACACTGATACTATGGATACCGAGCGTCTTGTGCCACTTTAAAACTTCACAATGAAGGGAAAAAGTAAAACGCGCTGTTGGGAGAGGGAGAGTTAATGCTTTTGCGGAGGAGTTTCGGTGAAGCTGAATGGGATTTTGGCAGGTTTAAAAGCATGGAGCTATCGATGTGTTGGATTTGGGTTTGTGTCCTGTTCAGCGTGCCCTTTGCAGGATGTATGGAGATGCACCTTTCCGAGACTTTACAGCCCGGGACACTTTTGGCAAACCTGTCGCTCGGACATGGATGGACATATAAAATTGACAGGACTTTATCCACTAAATTCATCCAAAGAATTCTCCAAGTTGAGCGGCACGATGGAGTTATCCGTCTGTCCCGCAAAGTTCAGTGTGCGCACACACTGAAGAACCCGGCGTCTGTCTATTTCAGAACAGGTTCCTCAACATCTGGAGACGTTATTCTGACACATTTTAACGTGTTTGTCCACGGCCAGGACTGTTTTATTAAATACAAAAGAAAGAAAGCGTCAGGTAAGCCAGACATCCACATTAAACACCTTTCAAAACTGAAGACGACTTCCTGCTTACCCGCTGGGAATTTGCTTTTGAAAGTTACAAAACTTTTGCCTGCCTTTACGCGGTACGCCACCCTTTTGGACAGCATGTGTGTTGGAAAAGAGTTGAGCGCAGTGTTTAGAAATGGGGAATTGTTTTTGGCCAATGACTTCTGTCTTGAGCCCAGAGGACAGCCCGAGGTGAATTTGCAGTGCGCGTTGCACAGCTCTCCAGGCAGCAGGCTCGCAGTGAAGCTGAGCGTAACGCTCGTAAAAGTGCCAAAACAACACGGATTCTCGTCAGAAACAACCCAGAAAAAGTCTGGAGAGTCGATCCGCAGAGGTAAGCGACAGGTAAACACGGCCCCTCAATTTCAGCTCCCTAACTATCAGGTGCCCGTCCCCGAGAATGAGCCCGCGGGCACGCGAGTTATCACTCTGAAAGCCACTGACCCGGATGATGGGGAAGCTGGGAGGCTGGAGTACAGCATGGAGGCTTTGTTTGACAGCAGGTCGAATGACTTTTTCACCATTGACTCTCAGACAGGGAGCATCGGGACCGTCCAGCCTCTAGACAGAGAAGTCAAAGATACTCATGTTTTCAAGGTCACTGTAACTGACAATGGCTCCCCGAAAAGATCTGCCACTTCTTACCTCACTGTCACTGTGAGTGACACTAATGACCACAGCCCGGTGTTTGAGCAGACCGAATACCGTGTCAGCATCCGGGAGAACGTAGAAGTGGGGTTTGAAGTGATGACAATCCGGGCCACTGACGGGGACGCACCCTCCAACGCCAACATGATTTATAAAATCGTGAATGGCGATGGAGTCAACTCTGTGTTTGAAATCGACCCTCGAAATGGTCTTGTAAGGATCAGAGAGCGGCCTGACAGGGAGACCCGGGCCCAGTATCAGTTAATTGTTGAGGCCAACGACCAGGGCAAAGACCCAGGTCCCCGAAGTGCAACTGCAACTGTCAACATCTCTGTGGAGGATGAGAATGACAACTACCCACAGTTCAGTGAAAAGAGGTATGTTGTCCGGGTCCCAGAGAACGTGCCAGTCAACACAAAAGTCATCCAGGTGGAGGCCACGGACAAAGATGAGGGGAACAATGCCAAAGTTCACTACAGCATCATCAGCGGCAATGTTAAGGGACAGTTCTACATTCACTCCCCCACCGGTGTGATTGATGTGATCAATCCTCTGGACTATGAGATGATTCGGGAATATAATTTGCGGATTAAAGCGCAGGATGGTGGCAGGCCTCCACTGATAAACGGCACGGGGATGGTGGTGGTGCAAGTGGTGGATGTGAATGACAATACCCCCATGTTTGTCAGCACACCTTTCCAGGCTACTGTGTTGGAAAATGTGGCTATTGGCTACTCTGTGATCCACATTCAGGCAATTGATGGTGATTCAGGAGAAAACGCACGTTTGGAATATCGGTTGACCGACACCTTGCCTGGTTTTCCCTTCACCATCAACAACAGCACAGGCTGGATTACAGTGAGCAATGAGCTTGACAGAGAGACCACTGACTTCTACACCTTTGGTGTGGAGGCGAGAGACCATGGGATACCTGTGATGTCCTCCTCAGCCAGTGTCAGCATCACGGTGCTTGATGTAAATGACAATGTGCCCACATTTACAGAGAAGATCTACTCGCTGAAGATCAATGAAGATGCTGTCGTGGGGACCAGTGTGCTAACAGTGACAGCTATAGACAGGGATGTTAACAGTGTGGTGACCTATCAGATCTCCAGCGGCAACACCAGGAACCGCTTTGCCATCACCAGCCAGAGCGGCGGTGGTCTCATCACCTTGGCCCTCCCTTTGGATTACAAACAGGAACGCCAGTATGTTCTGACAGTTACCGCAAGCGATGGTACTCGCTACGACACCGCTCAGGTGTTCATCAACGTGACGGACGCAAACACGCACCGGCCTGTCTTCCAAAGTGCCAACTACCAGGTGATGCTCAGTGAAGAAAAACCTGTGGGCTCCACTGTGGTGGTGATCAGTGCAACAGATGAGGACACGGGGGAAAATGCCCGCATCACATATGTGATGGAGGACAATGTTCCTCAGTTTAAAATTGACCCAGATACAGGCGCCATCACAACACAAATGGAGATTGATTATGAAGACCAGGCCTCCTACACATTAGCCATCATTGCTAGAGACAACGGCATCCCTCAGAAATCTGACACCACCTATGTGGAAATTATCATCCTGGATGCCAATGATAATACCCCTCAGTTTCTCAGAGATATGTACCAAGGGACTGTATTTGAAGACGCACCTGTCTATACCAGCGTTCTTCAGATATCTGCTTCAGATAGAGATTCTGGCTCAAATGGCAGAGTAACCTACACATTTCGTGACGGTGATGACGGAGAGGGTGATTTTATCATTGAGCCTTACTCTGGCATCATTAGAACAGCTCGCAAACTGGACAGGGAAAATGTTCCGGTTTATAATCTGAAGGCCTTTGCTGTGGATAAGGGGGTTCCTCCTCTGAAAGCGGCTGTTCCTATTCACTTGGTCGTCCAAGACATAAACGACAATGCCCCTGTGTTTGAGAAGGACGAGCTGTTTATTGATGTAGAGGAGAACAGTCCCGTGGGGTCCGTTGTGGCCCGGATCTCTGCCACCGACCCCGATGAGGGCACCAATGCTCAGATCATGTATCAGATTGTGGAAGGGAATATTCCAGAGGTTTTCCAGCTGGACATATTTAACGGTGATCTCACTGCACTCACAGATCTGGATTATGAGACTAAAACAGAATATGTCATCGTGGTCCAGGCCACCTCAGCACCACTTGTGAGTCGAGCCACCGTGCACATCCGCCTCGTAGACATGAATGACAATAGGCCAGTGCTGCAGAATTTTGAGATTATTTTCAACAACTACGTCACCAACAAGTCCAACAGTTTTCCATCGGGAATAATAGGAAAGGTGCCAGCTCATGATCCGGATGTGTCGGATAAACTTAAGTACAAGTTTGTATCTGGAAATGAGCTCAGTCTGCTGCTGTTGAACGAGGACACTGGGGATCTGAGGTTGAGCAGGGATCTGGACAATGACAGGCCCCTGGAAGCACCCATGACCATCTCTGTGTCAGGTAAAAAAAAAAAAACTTACTTTCATATTATTTTCAGACTGTATTTATGAGGAAGTTCTTACTTTTCCTGTCCGCTATATGCGTCACATGCTATCATTAGATAAAATGTGTTAACGACTGATATTTGATACACCACATGTGATGTATAGTTAGACAGCTGAATCAATATAAAGTTTTCTGTTGAAAAAACACAGAGGACAGGTTGGGGCTTTAATGTTGACTGTATATCCAGTAGGTGTTTGCTGCAGGCTCTTTGCAGGATCCGGTTGTGCTGCTTTTGTGCCATTTGGGTGATAAATGTATTGTGCGCAAGTGGTGTGTTGAGGTAAGAAAAAGGCGTCGATAAAAGGGCACCCTCATAACCGAACCGCTTTGATGTTGCAGATATGTGGGTTTATGTCACAAATAGGAATTCACACATACTTATATTGCAGACATATATATAGACAAAAGATTTCCCTCCCTCAGAGCATGTATAAACTGCACTGCAGAGGCCAAGTGTGATTGACTGCAATGAGCTTAATGAACATCTTGTGGCAAGATGTCACCCAGAGTTTCACCAGAGAAGCTCTCCTTGCTTTTCACAAGTTCTTAAAAGTTCATATTCTCTTAACTACCTTTTTACCTTTTGAATGAAAGAGAAGTTTTAGATGCAGAGTTGTGTTTTTGAGGTTAAACTGAACTTTCTGTAACACAGGTTTGCATCTCAAGTCTTGTGCGGTTATATTACAAGGTCATGCAGAAAGAATTTGCGTTAAGTTGCTTTTTTTTCCCACTACATAAGCAGACTTTGTTCTTTGAAGTTAAAGATTAGACAAATGCAAACACTTGGACATTCACGACTAAACTGACACGGTAACAGCTACAGGCGCACACACACACACACACACACACACACACACATATAAGTGTTGGAAAAAAGCACTGTGACATTAATCAGGCAGTTGGACAGGCAGGATAAATCTCACACCCTGACAGAATAACTACCCTGTCATCTATTGACAACTGGTTGCTCAACTTTCTTTCTGTATTTCTTTCTTCCTTCTTTTTTTCCACTCTTTCTCTCTCTCTTTCTTAATCTTTTCTCCTTCTCCCTTTCTGCCCAAAGCACATTAAGCCCTGAAATGGGCAAAGAGCCCAACACAGCTATGTCTCCTCAGTGTCCTCCCCCCTCTCTGTGCCACCCTGTCATCTCTCCAAACTATGAAATGCCAGCATGTCGCACTTAGTGAAGGAATATAAATGAGAAACTATGGTCCAAGCAGCAGACTTACAGCGCTCGTCCGTCCACTACATCATGCTTCTGGTTATTTTAACATTTAGCTCTAGATCAGTTTGATTAGAAGAAAATTTATTTTGCTCTATTTAAACCCAGAATGTCCTCAGTTAATGTTTGGCAACATGGTTAGAGGGGGTGGGTAGGAGAAGGCAAACCCTCAGATGTCTCACCCTAGTACTCTGTCTCACTCTGATAGTCTTTTTGCTAAATGACTTGTGTCACGTCTTTGTTTTGGACAAAAGACAGGCTCTCCTTTTTAAAGTGCTTTATTGCTATTATAGACAACCTGGGGAGCATCTGAGGGGGGTTCAGCAACTGGCCACGATAATTACAGGCCCTACAGCAAACCCCCCACGCCCACTCCCAGATTGTCCCTGCACTCCTGTTTGTCAATAACAACTGACAGCTCTTGCAGTAACCCTTGACAACATTGACCTCATGATGGTCGTAAAGGGGACTGGACACACACACACACACACAGCTAAGATAAGTAAATGTATGTAAGTCCACAGTTAAACGAATACACATGCTCAAAATCTCCTTTTTCTGGCTTACACGGATTTTAAATGGGTTGTTTTAGACCAAATCAGTTGTGAAGGATGATTGGTTCAGGTTTGTGCAGT
>JAQNCA010000018.1:5948621-5958890 GCA_029783725.1 Acanthurus tractus
TCCCATTGACTTTAATGGAAAGACACAGAGGAGCACTCCTAGTTTAAGGGCTTCTAAAATCCAAATGATTAAAAAAATAACAAAAATGATGCAATAACTTTGTTAAGCACTGTTTATACATTTTTCCATTTTATCAAATTGTTCACCAGACCTGATGAGTGTGCCAAATTTGGTGAGTTTCTGAGCATGTTTAGGGGGACAAATTAAGGTTTAAAGCGCGCACATAATAATAGCAAGAAAGAAACAGTACAATTTCAATAGGTCCTCGCACCGCCTTCGGTGCTCGGGCCCTAATAATCATCCCCTAAAGCTATGCATAATGTATTGTGACCGTGGTGAGTCTGCGGATAGACTTGATTGTCTAAAACGAAGTCTAGAAAGACGTTTTAGCGCGACTGCGGGACTGTTAAGAAATGACGGCCGCTGCTTGTGGCGCGAAGCGTCCCGTTAGTGTGTGTAACGGAACTGTATTCAGTTTACAGTAATTTTTCAGTATCATGGCCCTGAACACCTGATAGATGTTTTGTTATTTCAGTTAATAAAGTTTCAAGTCTGTTTGAAAGTAGCATTCCCGATGTGTTATGTATTTTATGTTTTTATATTGACGAGTCATTTAAACCCCTACAACTAGCTTAATCTCAGTTTAGCCAAAAAATACTAATTTATGTTTTTCATTTATTTACTGGCATATTTTGGGTTAAGGCTTGTAATGCTTTATGAATCGGATTTAACTTAATGGTGTTAGTAACCATGTAACCAGCATTGAAGCTGAGGACATACGCCATGTGCAAAAACAGGGCAAAGGTAAAAATTCCTCTTTACACCACCTTTCCTGGGACTCTATTGATGGGATTCCAACTTCCTGAGAGACCGGAAGTAGTTTCTGAGAGTGGGAAAACTTGCTTTAACTTAACTTCTCTGAGCATAAACACAGGAGTGCCACAGGGCAGCATGCTATTACCTCTTCTCTCCCAACACACATGCCATGTTTCTCCTTTCTGTGTCCACCACCTGTCAGGAATGTTGGTATTGGACAAGTTGTGAATGAGACTGAGCTGAAATGTCAGATTTATAACAGAAGTGCACCCTGAAGGGCTGTATATGCTATTGAGCTGTTATCCATACAAGGTAATGTATGTGGAGGGCAGTCTCAGTGGCTTAATCTGTCCTGTGCTCACTGAACTGAGCCCAGTTGACTCCCAGTGTGAGGCAGATTAAACAAATCATTAAATTAGTGTACAGTAAAAGTCAGTTTCTGTGGGTGCATGAAAGAAAGACAAATGCTTGACTACTCTTTGGGAGCTGAACCTAAAACACAAGAGACTTGTGTGTGTGTGTATGAGTGAGTAGTTACAGGTACAGGTGTATCTTTCTAAATGACTGTTTTAATCCTCATAGGAGAATGCTGACAAACACTCTTAATGAAATCCTTGACTTCTATCTATCCAGTCGATTTCAGAGCACACACAATGTCACAGTCTATGAAAGTAATTGTATTACACACACACACACACAAACACGACCACATACAAGGGGAAGAAGTATCCTCATAGATGTGAGATGTGTTGTGGTAATTTTCCACTCTCCCAAGCAACTTTACCATGCCAGCCAATAGTCTATAGTGGTGTCATAATCAATAACAATAATTAAAGGTGAATGTTAATGAATAAAAAATACTTTAATATTTTACAAGACAGCACATGCACAGAAAAAAACACTGCTACACTGCTGGCAGCATGAGATTTGTGCTCAAGGAATGAGATGGTGGAGAGATAACAGATAAAGAGGGATAAAATGTTTTCATTGTATTGTGTCTAAATAAACTAAACTAATCATTGTGTGAAGTGGAAACATGTCGTGTGACATGTACTTTTTTACATATGCATGCAATAGACTGAAATGAATGCAAGGACTGTAGTTTTGTGTTTGTGCAGTGTATACACCACACTCACACACTGAATGCTCTAAGATATATTCTTCTGTATACTTAAGCTGTACTTTTAAACTTGTGTGCAATCTTTTAACATTTTCATGTAACATTCTCGTGCACCAGTACAAAATCAAACAGTATATAACTCCACCAGCCATTACAGGTATACTTTGAATTATCAAGGACTAAGTGCTGTCAAGGATCCAGAACTTTTTACTGGCCTAGATCTGGACTTCTTTTTAGATAATTTAGAGGTATCTAGCTTGCAGTTGCTTGACATTTTTGCTTTTGATAATCAAGTGAGTTTTGGAGGTGCAGGTAAGAAGTGTTAGTGATGTTTCTACAGAACTGGCTGCCAAGGTGTGTGTTTCTTGTGTGCCTGTTGCTACTTGGTGTAGTCTTGTTTTCTCATTTGTGTATGTGTGTGTGTGTGGTAATGGCATGCCCCCCTTCCTCTCTCTCGTTCTCATAGTCCTTCATTCCACCAACACAGCTGCTCCTGCTTGCAATCAGTGCACCTGCCTACCATCTACTCATGAGCTCTCCAATATAAACACCCGGATCTTGCTCCCAGACTTCACTGCCTCGGTGCATGTGGGAGTAGACACATCTAGCTCACAATGTTGTTTGTACAGACATGTTTACCATGATTTCCCTCCCTGCCTGTTGCCATCTATCTTCTCCTTGTGCTCCAGGATTATCTCTCCAACCCGCCTGCCAACTTTCCTATGCTCCACTGTTTCCTCAGCCCTTCCTTTCCACTGTTCCTCATCTGACATCTTTGCCACTGCTCCTTCAGCCACAGTCTGCACTTAGGTCAACCAGAGAACTTAACCTGACAGAACCAGGCAACTGTAGCTGTTTCCAGTCTTTGAGCTATCCAGCTAACTAGCTGCAACTTCAAAAGAAGAAAGAAAAACAAGTATATTCCCCAAATTTTAAATCTACTGATTTAAAATCTACTTTAAATCTACTGATTTAAAATTGCCTAAAAATTCTTAAAATACTGCTTGAGGAACCTTAAGGTTCTATTTTCTGAGAGAAGTTGCTTATTACATGTATATTTCAACATTGCCGCATAGTAATCCTTTTAAAATTGCAACTAACAAAGTTTTTCTTAATTTCTCTTTATTTCAAAGCCCCGAACTAAACATTTTCCTACATTATTTGCATTTTTTCCACATCTTAACCCACATTGAGCCTTTGCACTTTGCTATGGCATTTTAAGTAAGCCGGCTACACGCACCTACCCTTCACTCAACAAATAAAGCATTTAGATTTGTCAGTTTGAATTTTATAGGAGATGCACTTAGTGTTGGTGGATCAAAGAGCCTGGGAACACTTCAAGGTTCTGCAGGTTAGATTGGACCATGAATGCTCTTCCTACTTTAGCAAGGGAACTTTATCATAAGGTATGTCATCCCTTCGTTTCTGTTCATGTCTTTGCAGATATAAGCTAGGTTTACTCATTTCATTGATTAAGTCGTTTTTTTAAAGGTTAGACGCCATATCAGGGTCTGGAAACAGCAACAATGCCAAGTGCATCACACAAACACACACACATGCTGCCTGCCGTCACTGGATATTGCCAGGTAAATTATTGTAAGCAGGCAGAGCGAAATGTTAGATGGGAGGATCAGGTTTCACAAGTTTATTGAGCGCTTAGTAGTTATGGCAACTGAAGCCGGCCTTCCCCTCAGGTAACAAAGATGAATTATGGAGTTGGATCTGGTAAGTCTATTAAAAGGTATTTTGTAAGGTGGTCTGTATTTCACTTTGGAATAAAAGCTTTGACTTGAAACCTGAGGAGTTTGGTAAGCACAAGCACTAGTCTCCACCAAAGTGACCCTCTAACCTCCTCTTTATCTCTCTTCCATCACAGCCTGGCAAACTAAATAATAAATTAGACTGATGAGAGTCACAGTAGGCACCCTCAAGACACTACTGTGCACGTCAAAGAGATCATGTCGGAAGAAAAGGGTGACTGATCCACTTGTGCCATCTGCTGGTTTAGAATGCAAAGCAACATGGACATTTTGGCTTAACCCTCACAGACATAGACTTCTGCTCTTTTAAGATCAAGGCACCAAAGGGACCAACAGCCTACCTTGACCATCTTTCAAACTCTCACCTTGTAGAATGACGAGAAACAATTATTATATTATAAATTTTTGCTTGTTTTTGTCAAAACAGCAGCATACAATTGTAAATGTTTTTCTCAAAGTTCTCCACTCAGTGTTTCTATGTTTAATCAACAAAAAGATCAAGTAATATTTAAGGTTAACAATTTCAGCACAAATTTAATTCAAATGACTCAAACAGGCAACATACAAAGAACATAGCATGAAAATATTGGACGACAAGCACTTTTAAAGTCAACACCCAAATTTAATAAACCTACTTTAGAAAAAAAGAGTTTGAATGCTCTTAATTTTTTTTTTACCAAGTAGCTATCTGTTTAGGATTTAGGCCCTTAAGTTTTTATTAAGAATTGTTGAAAAAAAGATTTTTTAAACATTTTTATTACATTTTTTCCCACCTTAAGTATGAATTGAGTGTTTTCATACACATGCACACACACATTTTGAAAACTTTGTGCAGTAGATGACCAAAACCTTATTTTCTAGATTAAGGGGAAAAAATGAAACTGTCAAATGTGCATTCATTTCTATTAAAATACATTGAAAAATACTCCCTTTAGAAATAATATCCTGTTTGTTGAAATAAACCACGATGACATTTTAGCATCAACCACCCTTTCCACCGCATCCACTGCCTTGCCATTTATGCCCCTCTGCTCCCATCTGCTCCATAATTTATTCTAGATGTTCTACCAGTTGCATAAGACGGGTGGTTGTGCAACCCTCTGGAAAATACTAAGAGGTTTATTACAGGGTTTTTTAAATGAGTGTACAGGGAGGATTTGGGAAGCATCAGCATTGGTGCTTTTGCTAGAAGAAGTAGATCACAGAGAGGAAACCCATTTATGTGTGTGTAATTGTGGACATAAGAGTGGAAAGCATGACTCAGGGGAAACTCATCTAAAAGCATTAATCCTCTTGTTTGTAACAGAATCTCTGATGACTCTACAAAACCAAATGGTTTCACTATCCAGGCTTACAGTATTTGCAGATCAAGTAATTTACAATGATAGGCCTCCAGCATCTGCTGCTGAAATAAGCTGCCAGAGATATGCTATACACAAACAAGCACGTTGATCTGTTTAGGTGATTGATTTTCGCCTTCAAATGAAATATCCGATAGGGATTATTTAAGAATTTCTTGCTGATTTTATATTAAATCCATTGTTAATTTTGGACAGCAAATTCTGATTTAGTCTTCGTCTTTTGAATAACACACCATTTAGTTTTAATCATATTTTTTGTTGTGTTCCGGGTTTTGTTTGATTGTTTTTTGTAGTGTGTGTGTTTGTTTCTTCTCCCCTTCCTCTTTTTGTGTGTTTTTTCCTTTTTTTTTTACTGCAGCTCTGAGGCATGGTTGGAGGCAGAGCCAGGTGGCACTGAGCTCACACACCTGATGGCAATTTGGCTCATCGGCTCGGCCTTTATCTGTCAGCCCGGCCAGCAGTTCAGTGCCGGATGACTTCTTCCCTTGACTACACGTGTGTCCTCATGCTGAGATCTCGAGTCCTCCTACCAGTGTCTATAGACTGTAGAAACTCTTGTTGTAAGTTTTTGTTGCAACTTTGTATTACAAATTGATTTTCCCCTTACGGTGGTATTTCAGTTGTTACTTTTTCCCTCACCTTTTCTAAGGTGACTTTCGTTTTTTGTCTCTGAGCGTTACAGCATTATATTTTTGTTGATACTTGTCCCATGTGACATTTTGAGTTGCACTTTGTTTGTTCATGATTGTTTGGTTTTTTGTTAACTTGAATTTTTCTCGTTGCAGTTTTTGCCGAGCCTTCCCAGCGGTTTTTCCCCAAGTGGTGATTTTGAGTTTTGTTTTTCTGTTCAATACTTTGTAAATAAAGGTCGTTTCATATGGCAAACAGGACAAGGTAACCTGTTCATGTGGGCCCATAATGGCCCAAAGGTGCCTTAAAGACATCCTGCCAAGGACTGTGTCAATATACAGCACTTCAGTCAACTAGTGCACAGCAATATTTAATAGGGCAGGCTTAAGAAGATGAACAGATACATTCATATGAATTAATAACTAATAACTCTGAGTAGTATTTTTGCCAGACAACGTAGTCCTTCTAGAACTATAAATATTCCTTTTTTCATTTCTAAAGGTCTGCAGATAGAACTCAAGGACTACACAAAGGAAGTTCTCTCTGTTGGTGCCTCAGGCATTTGCCTAGGCAAATATAAGGCTAGACCTTTCTATATCAGTCTTTTAGCCTTATGTAGCAGCTAAAGCCAAACAAATATGGACTTCTCATCGAAAGAACCTGCACTTAAGAGATGGTGAGACACAGTTTGATTTTTTTCTGTCTTTTTTCGTATTTTAAAACAAGCAAGAATGCAAAGTTGAAAAAATTACAGTAACACTCCAAAGGTTGATCCATTTTCTTGTGCTGTTGAATTTAAACACTGACTGCTGAAAGACAGTGTGTCTTTGATGGGGAGGTGAAGGCAACATGGCAGTCTCAGAACAAACCAGGCCAGAGCTCTGGTGCAGAGAAGACTACACTGATCCTCATTGGCCTCATTTGTAGTCTGACTACAGACATAGAGAGTACTTGTGATTACTTTCTCGTAATCTATGGTCTCATCTCAGGGGTCAGGAGTCACCTGACTCTTGTTTCTCCCTCTCTCACTTTCAATCTATTTCACTCTTCAGTGCTTCAAAACCCGTCCTCTTCTTTGCAAATTTGATTACAAGCTCATGCACAGTCTAAGAATAATCTGTTAAATCAAGACCACTTCATCACTTATTTCTGAGAAAGGGGGATAACCGAGACTTCACTGAAGACCTCTGACTTGGATTTCCTTACATAAAGAAGAATATTCTGACTGTCACATATTTGTTCAGACAAAACAAACATGCAAAGGTTAGTACTTTAGAAGCTGTTGTGTTCTTTGAATCAGAATTTTATTTTCAGGATATGTAAAGAATATGTTTTTTTTTTAAAGGGGTAATGCTGCTCCAGCTCCAGCTCTTAACAGACTGCTTGAACTCGCTGACTTATTTCAGACATTAGTGTACAGCAGGCTTTACTAGAAGTCAAACGTAGAGCAATCTGTGGTTGGCAAGGAGAAATGGCAGAGGAACCCACAGTTTAAAACAAAACAAATACATTAGATCCATGTCATAGTAGATTTAAGGCCAGAGAAGGGGCAAAATGATGGCTCTCCTAAACATGGAAAAAATCTCCTACAGTGATGACTGTTTCAACATTGTATAATCTGTCAGACCTATCAGACACAAGTCTATGTGAATTCTTCTGTTAGAAAATTGTACATTTATGGGCTGTTTTTAGTACAGTACATTTTCCCACTAGGATTCAGTTCAATTGTTTTCATTGAAGTGTGGAGAGGGCTTTAAAGCAAAATTTGGACTCTGACAGATAATACATTCGCACTCTAATTTACCTGGTTTCCATATCCTTTTAAATTTTTGAGAGGTTTCCTGAAAAAACTAGCGTAATTTGGCACAAATTACACAAAGAAGATAGTAAGAAAGTTTAGATATTTTCGTAGAAGTTTGTGTGTGTTGTCTTTCAAGAGAAATCAGAAATGGATAGAAGCAGGGAGAAAAGGAACAGTGCTCCAAAGGAAGATGTTTTTTAGTCTTACTAATTGTGTAGACGGTTGCACATCTATGAACAATTTGAAAGTACAGTATAACAATTTTTGAAGATTCCTTTAAGGGTGGTTTTGATTAGTATTTGTGGCAATGAATCTGATCACAAAAAAACTAAAACAGAATAATAAAAATAACAGAATCTGCATTTAAAGCTAATGAAAAAATAATTGAACAGGGCGTTTCACGCATGCATTTTCCTATAATCGCAAATCACACACACATAGCAGCAGACTAAGTGCCCTAATAATTGTACAGTGACATAATATTTGTCTTGAGAGTTGATTCAACGTTTTTTGTGATGCTAAATTACCACATAATAAGGCCATTGTCTACCCACCTGTTTTATAATTTAACACTACATGACAGTAGCTGCCACTGGGCGGTAGTAAGGAGAGGCGTTCACGGTCACGTCCCGTCTGTGAAGCATCCATTCAAAACTAACGGTCCCTTTAAGAAAGCAGCAGCGACCAATGACGAAATGTCCTCGGCCCTGCTCCCTGCCCGTTTCTGCGAAATCATCAACAAGAGACGACGGCGGACGAGTAACGGCAAGCGCTATCTCCAAGCTTCAGGGGCAAACGGCTCTCGTTAGGGCAGCTCTCCCCAAGCAGAAGGGACGCAACTGGTATATTTCCCCCAACGTGAGCCCGTCAAACCCGCTCAGCACTCGGCAGGAAGACGACACTCAGTCGCTATATAGAAACAAGCAGTTATTGCTGCGATGGATGGATCAAGGGGGCAGTTTTCGCCGTGAGGCTGGCGCTAATTTGGCCGTCTTGAGCAGCAGGTGTACTGAAGGATAAAGCAGACCAAAGGCAATCTCAGTGTTCATGAAACTTTGCTACGATTTACGTGCTGGGTAAGACTTATTTCTTTCTATTGCATCGATTTTCAAATGCCTATTGTTAAAAAAATGAAGGGGTGTTAAGTCAACCGCTTGTGATGTCTTTTCTTCGGGGTCATTCAAAATGCGAATTCTTTGGTTTTAATGTAGCTGTGTTTCTAGTATTATACATCATTGTAGCCACCATCCCCCCCCCAAAAAGCTTTAAGGGGTTTGTAGGAGCCATTAAGTCAAGGCCTCACGTTAAAGTCGTTTAATCCTGTTGCTGACTCAATTAGCAAAGTATAACGTGAAATGACACGTTTGTGTTCATCAAAACAGTTTAGCTTGACGTTAGCTAACTTAACGGCTGAACGTCCAAGTGTGGTGTCTCGCCGTCAGTGCTGCTTTAATAAACAAATTTATGCCATTACCTCTTTTTTAATATAGTCTAGCTAATTTGTGTTCACATTTTTAATTGATATTGGACAGCCATAGATATGAGACAGTGTTTTATTAACGTCCAAATGCTCTGAAGATTAAATTGCAGGCTTCAACGTTGACCTCGAATCTGTTTAAAAACATTGTTAGCTAAACATTGTACGATTTGACACGACCAATTGAAATAGTGCGTAATGATTTTAAAAGTGCTAATGAGATGTGTTTACTGACAGTAGGAAGTTGAAATGACCATTCACATCTGTGCGAAAGTGGAGATGAGCAATTGTGAAGTTAGTCCTCCTTGTTATCCTTATACTAAGTTCAATTTTTTTTCATTTTGACCTGAGTTAACATTGTTCATCTAATTTGAGAGAGAGGGCTGATTGACCAGTTGTCAAGTATTGATTGTTTGTATCCTTGATTATACAACTGCCTGGTTCAGTCATAGCTGTAGAGCAGGAGGGACGCATTGTTGAAAGCAAAGAGTGCCAGGGCAGAGTTGTGGGGTGACATTATTTCATGCCGTCTCTTGTGGCTTACTCCTGATTTTTATCAAAAGCCTGTGAGCAAATGTTAACTTGCCAGCTGTGGTCCCCAATCCAGAAGGCCACTTAAGTCTTATTATCCTCTTTAAAACACTTAATGTTTGCCAGTGACATTTAACTCAACTCAACTCAATCCAGCCTCAAAAATCCCCACAGGGCATAATTTATATCAGTCATTGCCACTGTTTTCATAGGATAATAACTAGGTGGAGAGCTTTTAAATTTTTTTAAAAAGACCCCATACAAATTGGTTACCTTTTGTTGTGTGCTCTGTCTGTCATGTCGCTGAAGAGAAGAGTGAAATACACTGTTGTCATTTGCATATCAATAGCATGTATGACAACATAAATGCCAATCACTGTACTCGTAATTATAATGTGAAAAACAAACTGATATGTATGAATCAAAAGCTGCACCCTCAAAAAGTAACACAGACATGATGTTAATCCTGAAAAACGCATGCCATGACTGACTTTTATCTTTGTACAGCCAACTAGATGTTTCCCAGAGGGTTGCATTAGTGCAGTGGCTCCCAAACTGGGGGGCGCAGAGCCACTGCAGGGGGGAGGGCATGGAGAAAATATAGAGTAAAAAAGGTTAAGTGAATATGATTGATGCAGCTATCAACCTAACCTTTATTTTGCTAAAATTCAACTTTTTTATTGGTTGCTTTGCCAAATATTGTTCATGATTGATAATATTTGTGGGGTGGGGGGCCATAAACTTTTTTTGGCTTCTGAAGGGGGGCATACCAG
>JAQNCA010000018.1:5964389-5981160 GCA_029783725.1 Acanthurus tractus
AAGAGGGAACCACATTTTAATTTCATTATACAACCTGTTGTATAATGACCAATAAACTTCCTTGTATCCTTGTATCCTTGAGTTGGTGGTTTGTTTTTAGCTTAGGTGCACGAAACTACATGTGGTTAAAACATATCGGTGCTGCAGTTTTTCCCTTATTCATCTGTACTCAACATTATAAAAAGCCTTAGAATTACTGCAATGCTTGTCAGAAACCAGCAACTAGTCATATGGTAACTGACACCATACCCCTTGCACTCACCGCCCTCTCCCTAGAGCTTGTTTTGTTAGCAAGGCCCTATGATTACATAAAGATGGATGGAGGTGTCTTTGTATTTGTAGAATATAACCAAGCAAATTTATTGTGATCAGACCTTGAGCTAAAGCCTCTTCCTCCTCCTCCTCCTCCTTCTCCTTCTTATACTGTCCTCTTTTCATCTTTACACGCTCCTTTTTAAAGTGTTGTTGTGGTTAAAAAAACTGCCTCCAGACTGGAGGGAGGAATCCTTGAAAAAGGAACTAAAGGAAAGATTATTCTGGAAAACACTGCAGTCAAAGGAGATGAGGAAGAGCATGGGAACAAGATTTTTATGGTCTTTGTGATAAAGGAAATGTCTAAAATCTGATGTAGGTAGTTTTAGAGACCAATGGCCCATCGAGCTGTCTTACTGATGATGTTGTATTTGAATCAGGTGGTTATTGTGAGAACGGATTTCATCGTGACAGATGTCTTGACAAGAGCAGGGAAGTGTTTATTAAGCTGCCACTTACCATGTTTCCACTTGCATCTCAGAATTAAAAGTTCAGCTAGCCGGTCATCTGTATTTGCCCCTTAAATGTGCTTGTGTGTGTGTGGGTGGTCCACATGAATACTGAAGTAAATATGAAATAGTTATTTTTTAAATAGGCAAAAGTGTTGACCTTTGGTTTATTCTTTACAATATAACTAATCAGAGTAGTGGTAAGTCCAGCAACAAGACACTAGGCCTCTTAGTTTGCCAGTTATTAATAAAAAAAAAAACAGCAAAAAATTAGTGAAAATAGTGGCTAAAAGTAAAGAGTCCTGGAGCAGTCAGAGTTTAATAGACTTGGGGCGAGTCACAGCTAGGGGACTATCATTAATGTTTGCTTGCAGATGCTTTGCCAGTTACATTTTAGCACCTCTGCCATTTCGATGCTCATCGTGATCTATTGTATATTTATATTGTTCCTGGTTTATATTGGTTTACTTTTGGTTAGCATTAATGAGGCCATTAATCCTGTCTGTGTTTTGTTCCTGTCAGTGGGATTTATTTCACTGCAATATTAGAATACTGTTGCTGAACACAGAGGAAGGGGCTACATTAGCTTCACTCCTGTGACTCTGTATGATGACACATTCATTCCTCTTTGTTCTCCATCATAATTCCGTCTCGGCCCTTGATACCAAACACAACCATTAAGCCTCTCACAAGCTTTCATAACTTCTGCCACCTTACCACTATGAATTTAAATCAATAAATGGGGTCAGTGGTTCTGCTGCTGTCAAGTGCTTGCGAGGAGACGGAAAAGGATGTGGTTGTCAAGGTTCTAATGAGGTTACTGCTTTCTCTTCCTGCGTAGGCTGAAAGAGACAGCAGAGCACTTACTTTTAATACTATTAAGCCTCCAACCTTGTCAGGGTGGCATTTGTTTTGTAATAAGAATAATAATAATAATAAAATTTAATTGCCTAACATTCTTTAATCTTACTAACAGTCATACTCAAAGCAAATTTGTGAACGGCATTTAGCTCTGTATTTAACGAGGGATGAAAGTAGATAAGGCTCTGTTCAACCAATGCCATTATTTGTGTAAGAATATTCAGCATTATAGAGTAACACTGGGTTTAGAAAATTTTGTAATACATCCACACTCATGTTCATACTGGCACATTCACTTTCTCACTTTATCTGAGCTCTCTCTACTCTTTCTTTGTCTCTGTCCCTAATCTCTCTGATAGAAAAATCTTTTGGTGGATTACTATTGTTTCTACCCTTAACTTCATGTGTTTTGTCTCTTTTCTTCATAGTATGAAGCCGTACTTTATACCATTTCTTCTGCTCTGCCATTACTACTTCTTGTTGCAAATTTTAAGCAATGTAGGCACAAGTTTGTTGTCATTATCAGCAACTATTAGAAAAATATGCTGGTGTAGCTATAAAGAATCAATGAGTTTGAAGGCAGGCAATTTGGATGGATTAGACAATTTGGAACTGGTTTCCAAGTGAACCTGGCTCCAAATTCTTAAGTGCCATCTCTACAATAAATTTCACACCTGACGAGCTGTTGGCAGCCTCTGTAAAGTGCCTGAAGATTAAGTTCAGGACCAGTTCTAAGTCAGTGCCTTGGTCAAGGGTACTGACAAAAAAAAAGCTTAAAATTATTGTTCTGTTTATATTGTTGTGCAAATTAAGGTCAGAAATTGTTTATAAATGATGCCGTTTTCCACACAGCCACACCAATAATGGCCCGTATTTTGTGTCCTCACAGGGTTGCCGTCCGCCATGTTAAGGTAAAGCCTAGGTGTGCGGTGTTGACCATGCTAAAGCGCCTGGACAAAATCCGCTTCCGAGGCCCCAGGACGAGAGATGACTTCCCAGATCTGGCCGAGTCGCCACCTGCCTCTGACAACGAATGTAGCGACGACATGCAGTTGAAGCCCCGAGCAGCTCTGCGAGACACAGATGACCTCCTCCGAGATCCTGTGAGTGCTCACCTTGCATGCATAAGTGTGTGTGTTTTGCCTGGGCTTTTGGCTGAAGGCTACATTTGCAGTTGATCTGTTAACAGACAGGGTCTTCCTGTCCTGGTATATTTTCCTTTTTTAGCATTTTCTTCAATTTTAGACGGATTTACGCTCTTCTCCCTGTTCTCTTCTCATGCCTTTGTTTTACACGCATCAAGTCATGACTGGCTAGAGTGAAAACATATGAGAGAATATTAAAAACATTTTCATAAATCATTCTGTCTAAAAAAAATGCTTTGACCTTGAGATAACTCAAAATGAAAGGGAGGGAGATACACTGAAGCTGCTGCTTCACTTTTCAAATTTCCTAATGTTGTTTTGTTAGCAAACTCTGTAAATGTTTGGGGCATGACACAGACACTGTGTTGTTTAATTTAATCTTATTAATTTGTAGTTGAACACACAATAGACTTAAAGAAAATGAAAAGGGTTGTCATGATTAAAAAAAGTGCAGGAGATGACAGTGATCAATACTTTCCAATAGAGAACATGGGGTAGAGGTGACAATCGGCAGCAGATAAGAGCAGAAACAGTGAAAGCAGTAGTAAGATAAATACATACTGGATAACAGGAAGGAATGAAAAATGGAGGGAGAGAATAGATTAGAGCAGAGAAAGTGATAAATGAGCCTAGAGGATGGGAACTAAGCCTTACAATATTGGACTGTGAGATGTCTTAAATAGAGGAGATGACAAGATGAAGAAAAACTCACCAGCTGTGACAAAAGAAATCTAGATCATGTATTCTGATATTTCTTTCTCCCACACTAGAAAGTGTTCATATTACATGATATTCCATGACACAAAATTGGATTAATTGTACAGCCCTATGCTGTCATCATCATACTCATGCACTGATAGGAAGAGACCAAGATTATTAAACACTGGATTAGTCACTTGGTTGTGTTATTTCCTGAATAGAGCCCTCGGGAAACTGTATCCCTCTTTTCATTTTCTTCATTTCTCATAACTAGACAGCTAATTTCATATCACATTGAAAACTTCACCATGCCCAGCCATGACTGAGTGCTTCTTAAAGACAAAATGCATTTTTTGATCATATCAGACCTTATTATAACTACATAAGAATAAAACAACATATATTCTAGCTTATAATGCCCCCATGTAGCATACTCTGTTAGCATGTGCAACATGTGTCTCTATCTCTTTTCATTCTCGTGAGCCCTTCTGTGTGCGCAGGTGTGTCTGTGAGCTGGTATTTGTATGTCTGTATGTGCATTGGTATGTGTGAGCACATGCAGAGTTTCAAGCTTAAGCCCCCTGAGAAGGCATCGCCCACGTAACGGCACTGATGAGTCACACTCTGACGCCCCAAAATAGACCAGCTAGTTCTTATTACTGCTAACACACAGATGCACTCACACACACACACACATTTACACTTCTGTACTGGTAAAGACCCCAGCCCCTAACCCCGACAATCACAACTACATTCCAAACCCTTAAGGCAGATTAATGGTGAGGCGCTCCACACTTGTTGCTTGACAGGAATGAGAATTGTGCAAAGCTTTCAATTTTGTGCATCAGAGAGAGGTTTTCAGTTGTCTCCATGGTTACCTGAGACCCCTGTTTTGTTTGTTTTTACTTGTTTTGTTTTTTACAATCCAGTCTGTCCAGTGTCACTTGAACCACCAGCTATTTAAATCAGACATATATCCTTTTGTAAGTCAATGAATCAGTTACTTTGAACAGTCTCGATTTTTCTCATGTGGAAAACTATTTTGGTTTAGTGAATTTTGTTCTCAGTCAGCCATGTGAAGCCTGTTCGGCCAGATGCTGACCTCTTTTCTCCCCAGGAATTGGTACTGACATGCTGAAAACAAGTGCAAGTCAGTGTAGTTTAGAATAGCACAATCTCCATGGTAACATTAGAAACCATTTCTAATCACATGCATTAAAAACAAAATGAAGTCTACAGCAGAACAGATTTCTTCAGTTGTGTGACATAAAGAAGTTAATAAAAAAATCAAGGGTTTTCAGTGCCATAGCATAAGTCTGGGTTCACCCCGACCCTAACCTAATTCTAACCTAAATCTTAAAACTAGCTCTCAACAGCTGCTCTAAATGGCTCTCAACAATCAGCAAAGCACTAAAGTATCGTCATATGTAAAATCACATGTAAATCTGTAAATTAAGGTTTAATTTTGACTAAACCAAAGCTGTTGACTTTTGGGACATCGGATTAAGATTAAATAATAAGCAAGTGAGTTTTTTTGTTTCTGTTAACCAGAATGATCGTTTTACAATGAGTGAACAAGACAGAAATAAGAATGTTTCCTTGTCAATTTTTGGAATTTATTTTGTTTTTATATCAGACTTAGAATAATGTTATGTGATTTAGAATTACTCCCAGTTGTGGGGACATTGAGGACAGGGCAGGCAGGCACAAACATACACATACATAGAGAGGAAGATTGCACTTTCTCCCACAAAGTTGCTTTCAGATCAAAAGCCTCTGTAACCCACACGGTCAGATATTTGATATTTGAAACATAACATTTAAAATTATTTGTAGCAGTCACTTAATAAGCTATGCGTGCCGAACAGCTCTTCAACATGCCTCCATATTAAAATTTCATGAGTCATTTGTACTTTAGCCTGTAATCATACCCTTAGGATTCAGAATTAAGTCTCATATGTTTTTTTAGTTTCATAAATAGAGCTGAATATCAGTCCTATAATGGCCAAAAAAAATCCTAAAGAGCTCACCAGTGTAATCCCTTTTGATCACAAATCCAAACAGTAATCTCTCAATTGAAATGTAAACCCACGTCTTATTGGCTCTTATTTTTCATGTTTTTTAAAATCTTCATCCCGGGACTTCTGGGATGTAGGTTTAAAATTGATAGCTCACTGTGTGAGAAGCTGCAGACTACACCTTTGCTGGTGATGTTGCTCGAAAGGATTGTGATTGTCTCTACTAAGAAGGGTTCTGCTTTAATCACTGCAGTGCTTCTGATTTTTCTTGTGCGGCTAAAATGTGAGACTGAGCGCATCTATCAGCTAATTGTGTTTGAGTATGCTCACCATTTCACAAGTGAGGAAATCACAGGTTTACAGGAAATCGGGTTGGGTAGGGCGTAGAGAGTGTATGGTTTCACTGAAGTGAAAGTAGAAAGTAGTTGAGATAATATGTTTGTCAATATATATTTATATAACCACATTATCTGTTCCATTGCCAGCATTTTCTGCCATCAGCAGAGGTATCATGATTACCACTGCTAACAGATTTTAAAATTGTGGTGACATCTTCCAGTCATTGTTTTGCTTGTTGTTTTTTAAAGCTGTTGCCCATCTACACATTTTGCAGAACCTCAGTGTGCAATGTATAACAATACTTTATATGAATAGTTGGACATGGCAGATAAAAAGGAACCATCACATGCCTGCTGGACCTACAGCCAGACATGGAGAAGGTCTCTTGTGTTTTTTGTGTTATGCACAGAACAAGGCTTTGAAATTACGCCTCCTGTATTTCCCTTCCCACACTGAAACTACCATCAAGCCTCATGAGCAAGTTGCAGGCTTAAAAGACAAAGACCTTTCACTACATAGAAGGAAGCATAAATAAAAAGCATTTGAGATCCCTGGAGCTGCTCTCCAGGATAAACCAGACATTTCTGTGTCAGTCCTGCAGTAAAACAACCATGCAGCCCATGGGCAATGTCCCTGTAGAGGCTGGGCACAGAGAGAGGGAGAATGGAAAGAGCAGAAATAGGATCAAATGAAATGTACAGCAGATGACTGCCGGAGGTGGACTGAAGGTTAGGGACAACTAGAAGAACAAGAAGAAAAGGAAAAGCTGTGGCATTATCACATTATATTGTTTGTCTCTATGCCTTACAGAAGAGCCAGCAAGCTTATAAAGTGTAGCAAGGTGGTGGAATTGAGTCAGACTAAAGGCTTTCTGAAAGATCATAAGCAGGAAGTTGTTTACCTGATGGAGAGAGGTGCTTAACTTAAAAGTGATGCTGCAGCTCTCTGCCTGCAGCTGCAAAATTATAATCTTGTGTCATGAAGGCACTATTACACAACTCTTCAGAGATTTGCTCCATTCAACTCAAATGAACAGATGTCCAGTCTCTGTCTACTTAGACTTGAAATGCATGCTCCTCCAAGGCACAGCCAAAGCCTTTGCCCCTGCTGTAAAAACACTGTTTTGTTTGTTTCTTTTGTGGTGGCCAGTTGACTGGGTGGGAAAGCTACAAGAAATTACAAAAAAAAAATTTAATCAAGACTGGTGTATTAACAGTGGATTGTTGCTAAATTGCAATTTAGATTCATAATACAATGCAAAAAATGTTTGTTTTTTTTTGACAATATCTGTCTTGTTAAGCAGTGGCTTTACCCAGAGCATTTTTTTCATTAGAGAGGTGATTCTCCACAGCTGGAGATAATATGTTGACAGTGCAACAGAAAACTCCCAGCCCCATACGTTTTGAATAAATGACATAGGATTATGTATAGACTTGCTGCATAAATAATACGTTTTATCTTTGCATCAGAGCCCTTTGAATTGGAACTGAATTGAGTTGTGGGGAACCTAGAGATTCACACACTTGCTCAATGTGCACCTTCTGCTCATCTAACAATTGAATGCAAATGCAAATCAATGCTTGGTATTTCTTCGTGGCAGGTTTGTTCAGCTCTGCTCAGTCTAAATGGCCATCAGCTGATTACTTTCTGCTGCCGCACCTTTCTGCGACAGTTTTTGTTTTGTTTTGTTTTCAGAACCCTCTGAGGTCCCCCCCAAGAACCACATGAGTCGCCCGCAGGCCTGTTCTAAAAATAGCACAACTCACTAGTGACCTGCGTCTAAAATTTTATTTTATTCTGTTGCTATTCTTTTTTGGTCACACTTGCATATTTTATAGATTTAAAAATGACAATATCTTAAAAATATGTTTATTATACGTTTAGATAAGTTTAGGTGAACTCTTGTTACTACTTTGTCAGTAGCTAGTGAAAATGGGACATTTTTCCTATATAAGTGATATAAGTGATCATCTGAAAATTTAACAATTACTGAGATTGATATCTGTTTCCCACCTTGTTGTCATTGTTAATAATTGGTGGGAGAAATCATTAATGTGATCAGTGTATTCACATAGATGAGTATTATTAATTATCTTTATTCATAATATATATAACGAAAAGCAAACTGAGCAAATTTGTTATTTCAGAAGAGTGTATCAAACTGGCAGCCCTTCATATGACACAGTACCCATGTAGCTCTCAGTTTCAAAAAGGTTGGTGACCCCTGGATTGCTCTGCCAAAGCCTAAACCAAATACCCACATGAAAATAAATAGAAAAACCTGTGTTGCTGCAACACTCAGTTTAATCTGAATGAGTTCCATGAGGGCATGTCATTGCAGTAAAAGCTATTTCAACATTAATGTGTGAAGAATTTCGTTAGATGATGAGTTTAATTTGTTTATTAACATTCTATGAATTATTCCATTACTTTTTTTCCCCTTAAAATCACATCATTCAGTCCCAAACATATTTATAACGCAAGAGAGGTAATAGAGTTCTCGATGCAGGACACAGTGAGATGCCCTTTCTTAAATCCACCACTCCATGACAGAAGGAGAGGGGGAACACAATAATTAATCAACCGCTAATCAGCAGTGGCGTCAGGGCTTGACCTACTTCTGATAACCACGAGGCTGTGACTGGGAGCTGATGACTGCATCACTCCACGTGAAGGTGTGCTTGGGCCAACCAGTAGCAATTTGACGCTTTAAAAAAGCAATCAAATTCAAATTCAAACGGAAGAGCAGTGTAGCTCAGTGAACGCAATGCAGCAGAACTTAATTCCCACTGTCTGGCATCTTTCATCTCTTCCGTGTCCTCCTCATCTTTCAGCCTCATCTGCTTTCTTTCTCTTTCATCCTCCTGCCTCCGTTTAATGCTCAAGCCCCCCTCTCGGGGGTTTGTTTTCTTTGAACTGCTTCCTTATTCAGGGGCAACCTCTACGTCTCTCTGTTTCTGTGTCTCCCCACCCACCTATCTTATTAGGCGCTGGGATCTCTTCTATAGCACAATTTTCAGGTCATTGTCAGTGTTGTGCTCTCCTTTCCTCTCTCCCTCTCTCTCTCTCTCTCTCTCTCTCTCTCTCTCTCTCTCTCTTTCTCTCTCTCTTTTGCATAAGGCACATGAGCTAGACCTAGACGTTGCAGTGTGTCTACGTAAGCACACAGAAAACCATGCCGGTTGCTGTCGCGGAGAAGCTGCTGCAGAGTGTGTGTGTATGTGTGTGCACACGGTAGGAGACTTTTAAAGGACCTTCGTCGAGCAGCAATGCTCAACCTGCAGTGCTCATCCTCCACCAGCACAGCCGTCTCTCTCTTCCTTTCCCTCCAACACCCACTCACCCCTTTCTTTCCTCATTCCTCACAGTTTGTCCCTCGTTTCATTTCTCTCTCATGTAGTGGTCACCTCTCAACCACTGCCATTCACCTAGTCCACCTACACACATGCAGTGTTGCTAGTTTTGTGTGTGTCAGGGTTAAAAACCTTAGTCAGAGGAGTGTGAGTCATCAGTGTTGCTGTAATCAGAAGAGGGGGATTCTCCTCCTTTTCGTATTCCTCCTTCTATCTTGCTCCAGCTGGACTTAAACCGCAGGAGAAAACGCTAACGTGAGTCATGGTGCCATGCTGATTACTGTGTGTGTGTGTGTGTGTGTGTGTGTGTCTGTAGATAACATGGAATACCTATGCTTGTTATCTGTTGGATTGTATGTATTTTGTTGCAATTGTAAAATCAACCCTGCCTTTTTTTTGTGTGTTCTGTTTGTGAATGAAATCATTTGTGTGTGTGTGTGTGTGTGTGTGTGTGTGTGTTTGTGTCTACAGGCGGGTTCGGGTTCTCCCACCATGGCTGCGGCCATCCAAGACTTCCAGAGGTCGGAGTCAGACCGTCTCAATGAAGTCAAAGGGCACCTGGAAATTGCCTTATTGGAGAAACATTTCCTACGTGAGTATGCACAGACATGCAAGCACACACACAGGCTGGACTAGATTTTAAGTTCAAACACTTTTTAATCATCTTGTAGAGGTACACACTGAGAATCCACTTATTGAAATCTCAAAAAATTGAGCTGTTGTTGGGTATGTAGACTAGATGTTTGTCCTGCTAAATACATTTATTAATGATGTGCCTTTATTATGTGACCACAGTTCTGTTTTACTGGTATTGGTTTCCTGCAAGCTGCTTTGATTTATATCACAGTTTTTACAGTGTGGTTGATCATTGTTTGTGAAATGTTCATGTCTCAAATGTTCCAAAAAGAATTTTTTTTTTTAGTAATCCTCAACTTTCCCATCTTTTTTTTTTTTTTTTGCCCGTGTTAACAGCTTGTCTGAGACATGTAGTTTGGAGTTTTTGATAAGCACTGGTTGTCTTCCAGATAGGCAGATATCGAAGCGCTTCAAGCTGACTGTTTTCATAATGTTACAAGTCACTTTCACTTGTAAGATCTTGGTCATTTTAAACTGATGAAGAATTTTAGTCAATAAGGTTCTGCATCTTAAGTTGTCAGTGAAACAAGCTGCAGTGTTTCTCATATATAAGCACTGCTGCTAGTTTTAAACTGTCATTAACATCCTCTGCACTCATGTTTTACTGATAATTAGGTGACTTAACAAAGACACAGTGAGAGCAAAATGGCATCACTGATCTGTTTTAACTCAATAATTCTCTAAATACACTGAATCTGAAAGCATGCTAGTATTTTTTTCACTCCAGAGCCTGTAACTGGTGCTGACAATGTTTATCTTCCCTTCACCAGTTTTTTCCTTCACAGTGGCTGCATGGTGGGAAGCAGAAAAGAGACAAATGAAGTCAACATTAGTATTTTTTGCCTCCCACCATGCACCTGCATGTAAAACACAAAAACAGCTGGTTTGAAGATAAATGTTGTCAACATGAGTTACAAACAGAGTCAGGAGTGAATGATATACTTAGACACTGATAGATTTTTTCTGACCAGAGAGAGACCAGAGAATATTGAAATAGGACAGATCATTGACGCTGCTATGACCTTGTTTTTCTCTGCAGTGTTTATTTTGTAAGCCTTTAAAATGCATCTGCCTTTGTCAGTAACTATAGGTCACTTATCCTATAGCAACTCAGGGGGGCAATTTGCCTTGTGTGCACTTTTTAATTTTGCAGTTAACAGCTATAATTTTGTTTTAAAAAACTGCTGTGTGGATCAAACTAATGCTGATGAGTTAATGTGGATTTTAATGAGTAACTAATTAATATTCTTTAGGTAGTCTAAGTTGGCATGTAAGCAGATCAACATTAAAATGTAAAATCTGAGAATAGAATTTGGTGTCGTGATAGGCAGTTAGATTATGGCAGGGTCTGACAGTCTTACATGTTGTTTTTGCACACAGCCACAATATTAGAAATATCAACAGGTATTGCATTTTTTATATTTGCAGCACAAGAGAGAGCAATAGGTGTAATCTTAATGTGTTTGAACGCTGGACTTTTCTCCTCTTCATGACAACATGTACAGCATCCATCCAAGATTCCACCCGCCTTGGTCAACCACCCCCCCCCCCCCCCAAACTATTTCTTAATGTGTCTAATAGAGAGAGGGAAAGAGACAGGAAGAGAGAGTGTGAAAGAGAATACCTCAGGCTATGTCCTCTCTCACAATGCCTTCTCCAAGCTATAAAAGGCTTGATTCATTGTCACACTGTCAGGATGGTAACTAGATGAGCTTTCCCTTCATGGACCTTTCTTTCATCCGTTGCCTGTTCTTTCCTTTTTCTAACCCCCCACCGCTTCTTTTAGTTCTGCCGAGCTGCTCTCTCTGCCCGCCATTTTCTACTTTTCTTTTCTGCATCATTTTTGACTCTTTCTTTGCTCTTTTATCCTCATCTTCCACCATGCATTAGCTTTTCCTTTTCAAATGCACTCTTCGTCTGTCAGATATAAACATATGACGTTCTGAGATTCCTCTGAGATTTAAAAAAAACACACTTGCATGCACATAAACTTAAGCAGGTAAAACAGCTGTGACAGGTTTTTGAGCTGAAAGAATTAAGAACAGAAATGTTATCAGTGGTGTACCTTAAATGGCAGCCACTTGATATTCTTTCAGGGTAAAGGAGGAGCCTTTATACATTTTACCCTCTGTTGCTTGTTGTAAAGGAGTAGAAATACCTATGGGAAATGTAGTTTTTTCCTTCATTATTTCCTGGACTTTCTGCTGCTCACTACCTTCTCCTTCCCCTTTCACATTGTTGTTATCCATTTCTCTCATGCCTGTCAATCCCCAGTCCAATCCCAGGCCCCTGTAATAGTACTTTAGGGAACACTGAAGCATGGCAATCCATTAGCATCTAATGCAGTACTGAAGTCTCTACCCTGCACTCTGGTTATTGTGTATTCTGTTCCTACCATTTACCTTTGCACTCACTCACTCATACAGTAAATAATAGAATATTTAATGTGTGCGATACCTTGTGCAGAATATCTTGGAATGTAGATATCATATTCTCAGTTTGGTGTTGAAAATGGATAAAGACGATTATGCTTACATACAGTTTGTTGTTACTTAAAGCTAATGAGGTTTCTGTTGTGAAACAAAGGGTCCCTTGTGCCAAGACATTATAGGTTTATGTGTTATGTAAAGACTTTCCTGCTGCATAGATAATATAGGAAAGCAACATAGCAGGCTTTGAGAAAACAGGTCATAGCTTCCACATTTAAAAGATTTAGTTTTCTCATTGAAAAGATTTAGAAATGAAGTGTCTCACAGGTAAAATTTGTGAGTTAAAAAGTTAAAAGTAGTTAAAAGTCCTGGTACATTTAGTGATGTAGTTGCTGATGGCAAAAACAACCAATGAGACTACAGGTCCCAGAATTCTGTTAGAACAGCCAACTGACATTATTTTAAATAAGAAATGAAGTCAGTGATTGGCCTTTTTCATCGTGCAACGATGGCAGACGACAGTCTCATTTCATTCTGCAAAAAATGCCAGTATTTTTCCATATAACTGCAGGGTTTGCTTAGGAGTTGGAGGTGTGCAGTTTGTTCCTAGCTGTTTTTCATCTGACATCTTGCTGTGGTTGCCCCTTTGTTCTTTACCCCTCAATATTTAAAGCTTAGCAGCTGCCAAAAAGATCTAAAGATTTAGCTTCACTTCACTTTTTTGTCCATTAAATTTACTTAGAATGGAAAGTCCTCTGTTGTGACATCGCTGACACAGCTGTAGATAGGTTAAATGAGACTTATATTAATGACATGTTATTGAACTGGAATATTAATAAGATGAGAACTGCTTTCAATGACATTTGAGTACTGGCATGCAACATTTCCTTTGTCAGACTTTCAATTAGGGAAGGCGAGTTGATTTTTTTGCTAAAATTCAAACATGTATTTACTAAATGTAATAACATTTTTTTGAGATTAGATTTTTTAACAACGCATTTTTCTTTTTCATATTAAGATGCTCTAGATTGGCCACCAGTTAAGATACAACTAATCACCATCTTCAAAACTGACAGCTTTTTACTTTTCTTGTCTATTAATGGCTAATTTTTGGTCCAAGTTTAAGGTACAATTTCTTTCCACTGAAAAGATAAGAAAATATTTTGGCCCCCTACAGTATGAGAAAAAGAACATTAAGGATATTAATTTTGTTTTAGAATATTCGAGCAGAAAAAACTGAGATACTTATCATTTCAAACCTTTAAGTTTATGTTGCTTTTGTGCTTTTTCTCTAAAAGCACATGAGTGTTTAACCCAAGAATATTTGGGCTTCTTGGATCTTTTTTTTCAGTCAGAGTGAGCTGACTGTAGGCGTGTTCTCTCTCTCTTTATCTCTCCTGCTGACGTCTTTCTCACTGCTGCCTAAAATAAAGCCAGAGCCCACGCTGTATGCCAAAATAAACATGCTGCTTAAGTATATTGTCTCCTGTCTTCACAGGAAGCATGAGTTTCCATTCCAGATGGTGGTGTTGTGTGTGTGCACAACGACCCAAGCCTTGGCATTTGTCGTGATTGACCAGTGCTATTTTGAGGACTCTTAATTGGTTAATTTGTAACCGCATTTCCGGACGTGAGATCACACAGTAGGAGGCTTAGAAACATACACATATGCAGTGCGCATGAAATGGCCTTCTGTATTACCTTTTGTGTTTCCTTCAGTCGTCTTCTTCTCTTTGAGAGACATCAAGAGAAATGCTCTCATCCTTCCCCTGTGTCATTTTTCCCTCTTCCTTACGTTTGTGCATGTGTACACACACACCCCACAACAGACCAATAGATTTTTTCAGAGGGCTCACTTTATGACTTAGTCTCAATTTTTTTGTCTAAGTTGTCATAGACCTCTGATTTGTCGATAAAGGCATTTTGATTTGAGCATATTGAGGGGTAAAAAAATGCATTTGTTTCATAGTATTCTGAATGTATGTATTTGACTTAATCTACCAGTGATGAGTTCACACAAGATGACGAACTGTATCTTCTTTGCTCATAACTTTTAGCTTGTCTGGTGGGTAAGCAAATTTCATTTTCATTATCAAAAAATGTCCCTGCCCTGACGAGGTAGACAAGCCTTAAAATCAAGCTCTGATTTTGTGAATTCAGGTACCAGCCACATGACCAAGATTTTACTCACCTAGTCAGGCCTTATGTTAGATCCAGAAATGTCTGTCATGTTGTTGGGACTGTCTTCCTTATATATATTAATGACATGCCAGCTTTGGATTGTCAATATCAAAAATAAAGTTGTTAACTTCTAGATTTTAAGCTTTTTGTAAAATAATAGCTATTCTTCTAGTATCCTCGTATCTACTGTATTGGGGCATATTAATTTTAGTGACAAAATCAAATATATGGCAATATGAGATCAAACTGTACATCAATATGATGTAGTATATATTGGGTTAATAAGATAACTGTCTGGAAAGCTAAAACAGCCAATCACACTGAGAGATACATTTCAATCACCAATTTTTCAGTGGTCAGGTAATCAGGTATCAGCCAATAATTCATTACATACATACAGGTTCATCTATGCAGCATAAAACTGAACATGTGCTTCTCGTGTGTGTACGTTTGTGTTTGTAACTAAAATGACAAAATGTGGGAATATATAGATATGTGTTTGAGTGTACTTCTCATTAAATTGTTGGTTTTTTTTCTCCATTTCTGTATTGTGCACACCAAGAAGTAGATGAGTTCTCTGAGAGCCCTGTTTTCTTAAGTGATAGCCCTGTGGTGGCTCTATTATTTTTATAGTTATAGGTGAAAAAGCAGAGGGATGTATTAAATGCTATGTATCCCATGGGTGACTGAGCGAAGCTGGATTGACCCACCTTCTCGTGGTAAAATGGCAGAGGGTAGTGCCAGTGAAAATCACCTCATGTAATTATGTGAGCAAGTCTGATGCGTCAAGGTTTTATTGCTTCCTTTTTCCGTCTCTCGTTAGCTCTCACTCGCTTCTATTCCTTTTCACTCTTGCCTCTAAATGTCTCTCTTTCTTTGCCGTTTTGTCCTCCTCTCTTTTAACTGATGCCTGTTTATTAGACTCGACTTGCTGATATCTCTAACTCTCTGACTCTGTTTATGTACAATAGATCTTTTTATTTATACTCTGAGCTCAGAGCATGCTTGCACAGATAAATTGCACAGCAGCACAAATACACCTCACATTATTGTTTATGTTGATATCCATCCTGGACCTGGCGGCCTAAAATTGTAAATGTTTGCACTGCTCCCACTGCATATTCTCACATTGCACCGTGTAATTGACATGACCTGCTTTAGTTGGGTTTATCAATTTTACCGCTCCCAGTGACATAACAGATGAAAGACCTACAATGGATGTGTGTGAAAGTGAGCGCGAGGCGATCCTATTTTGAGGTCGCGCAGTGAAGGTCACTGCAGGGGAGCAAGCCAGGCTTTGTGCACCACAGTGACTGGCTAATCAATGCTGTGTCCTAGCTGCTGTCCTACTTAACACTGGGCAGAGGAGCACACGCAAAAAAAGCTGCACAAGCATGCACAAAGCAGCAGCACGACTGAAATGTGGAGGGAATTATAGATGACTTATCGGATGTAATGCAATGGCTTCTGGTACAACTTGTACCTCTGATAACAAGTACATCTCAGTAACATAAATCAAACAGACAGCAGGAAACTGACAGATACTTAAAAAATCACATTGTACATTTGTAATCCAAAGAAATAGTTTAAATTATAAATTTTTGAGCTGCTTGTTTAGAGCTCACTTTACATATTGCCTTATAATTATATTATGTATGTATATTATATACATATTGTCCTATATATAGTAGGAAAAAAGAAGGAGCGGGAAAAATAAAGGTGTTACTAATGACATAGGCAAAGACTCAGTGGGAAAGCATGCACAACACTTGGACCCTTAAACTGAAACAACTAAATGGAATCAGGCAGTCATTCATATATTAGTTTTTCCTACTGCAACTTGTCTTCATGTATTCAACGAAAGAGAGCAACAAGCCTGAATTATTGAAAACACCTGTGTGGACGAGCAGGGTGTTTTAGCAGCCAGAATTAACAAAATTGCTAAAAACCCAGCTGCACCTTCAGTTGAGGTTCTAGTTTTACCTCTAACTTTTAAATTGAGCTTGAATTTCATTCTTAACCTTGGATAATCATTGAGGAAAAGCAAATCTTGACAGCCAAGAAGCAGAGGTTTCTGTAACATGGATCTTTGAGTTTGACAAGTAAAACATTGTGTCAAATGGGCCTCAAATTCAAGTTACCTGGGTGTTTTCTCCCAGCTTTTTTGTCATCCTCATGAGTTTAGATACAGTAGTGTTTAGTCATCATTTGGTAACTGTAGCAGAGTGTGTGAAAATGCAACAGGTGGCCATGTGGGCAGAGAGACAAAGTTCACGGTCTCAATCTTTTGACAAGTTGGCATGTTTAGGACACACTGTATGTGTTCTGTGTGGCTACGTGTAAGCAAAC
>JAQNCA010000018.1:5995228-6020814 GCA_029783725.1 Acanthurus tractus
TACACTTGACAAGCTCTCCGTTACCACAATGCACATAATGCTGTTCACACCGATGATCCAATACTGCTTTAAATTCTGTTATTATTGTAAAATAGGTTCACAGTATAGAGAATCCCCAAGCCTTGGTTGCTAAATTTGAATCCTTTGCAAGAGCTTGAAAACACCTCAGTGTAAACATGGAATTCTGTAAGATATATAACATTTGAAAATAAGCACCAACCAAACATCTAACTACAAAAATGCCAGTAAAAGATAGTTAACAACTTCCACTCATTCCCTCTTGACTTAAACTACCAGTTAATGTTCATCAAAGTGAGCATCTTGCCCGTCATTATTTACATACATTACATACATATATTATTTTAATAGCCAAGAAAACCTTGCCAAAAGAAAAGGCCTTCCTGCTCAATTTTAATCATGTGTTGCATTAGTTTTTTTTAATTAATTTTTTCAAGTTTTAATATATTCTTAGTAAATTGTTGAAATTTTTATCATCCACAACATAATTAGGATTTATTTCTTGCGACAGAACTTGCTTACATATGAAAACACAAAATTCGGGAAAAATTAACACATAAACAACAAAGTTTGGATAAAAATTAAGAATCTGAAAAAACTGAAACAGATATTATAGGGTCCTACATTTGACAAGCTGAATGATGTTTAGATGTATGATTCAATGTAAGAATATGGAATAGCCAGTGAGTTTGCCAAGACTTACATTTGATTGGACAATCCCTGTTCAGCTTTGGGGAAATGTAGGTTGTGAAAGCGTTTCCCATGAGTTCTTCATCCCAGATTTAATTAGCGGTGTGAGTTCCAAAACAATTCACACTAACTACTCATTAGAGAAATGTTCCTACATGAGGTTTCATACTTTCCTGTGAAGAACACATAATCTTTGGTGAAAGGAGGAAAACCTGTGTGTGTATGGCAAAACTAATCAAGTACAAAGAAAATTGATACAACTTGGTGAACAAGCCTTATCGAAAGTGTTAACAAACTCTGCTTTTTCTCTGTAGCAGAAAAACAGCAGAAGGAGGTCTGGAGTTCACGGCTGCAGAAGTGGCTGTATGAACGCTTCGGGGTTTACATCGAAGACTTTCGCTTCCAGCCAGAGGAAAGCACAGTGGAAGCTGAGGAACCGCTAAGTGCTAAAAGGTGGGTGAGTGCGGCTCTGGAATAGAACATCAAGTGTCTGTCCTCGGGTATTGATTCTGTGGTTGTTCAAGGAGATGTGGAGTCAGACAGCCAGACGGCAGCTGGGGAGTACTGAAGGTGTGCATCCCAACAGCAGCTCTCTCTAGTAGTCAGGCATGAGGGTTTCTTACCTTTTATGTATTTTATTTGAAGAATAGAACCATATTTTAGATCTTCAGTGTGCACAATAGATCAAAATCAAATATTTTGGTGTGTCCCTTTGCTAAGGAGGCACTGTGGCTGTTGAATTGAAATGTGTTGGTTACAAGATGATGTGTTCAGATCTGTCTTTATTTAGCAGGGAGAGTGGACAGAGGAAGTTCGAAAGCTTCTTTCTCACCCATTTTCTCTGTTCCTCCTTTCTTTCATTTTTGCAAAAGCAAGTGAGTCATGCAAGGCCGATGAAGGCCAAATTGTCACCACCTCCTCCATCAGATGAAGCAGCTTTTTCCTGTTTATGCGTGCATTCATACGTTAGCATCTACGTGTGTTCTGACCTTCACTTTTTTTTTCCTTTTCAATCCAGGTTAACAGAAAATATGAGGCGACTCAGTGAGTATTGAAAACACACACAAATAAATAGAGAAAGCTGTAGAAAGCTGTAGTAGAAGCAAAGTTAGAATATTTACTCTGCTGTCACTCCAGTATTTTTTTTTTTGAGCGCCCATAACCACCCATAACCTTTTTTGGAAGTAAGACTTGTCCTCAAATTAAAGTACAAAAGTACTCTGTGATTTTAAGGTACTATGTGTAACATTTAAACACTGATTACAATACATTTTTTCACTATTACTTTCATGGCTTTATTTGAGTGTGCTTAAAAATGTAGTCCAGTTTGCTCCAAAACATTTGAACTAGTCATAACTGATGGGTTGATGTAAAGTACAGTGTTCAATATGTAGCCTACAAGTCTAATATGGTCTTGCTGCAATACTCCTAAACGTAGCCTTGGTTTAGGTCCTGGTCTAAGAACAGTTTTATGTCTTCTTGCACTTCCACAATTTTTAGTCAATTTCACCCCTGTAAATACAGAGCGCAGTAGTGAATTTACCTTTATATTTCAATTTTACTGTAAATAGTGCAAAGATGGTCACTATGGCACCTTTTGAAAGGTTTTTATGATCACTAGTGCCTATAAATTGGCACTGATATGCAGAAAAGACAAAAACAGGCACAATACCTTTGTGTATTAAAAAAATACTGATCACATGAACTTTTTCTTTTTTAGAGCGAGGAGCCAGACCTGTCACCAACTTTTTAAGGAACCTCTCAGCCTTATCTAATTGGCACTCTGTCTACACCTCAGCTATTGCCTTCATTGTGAGTGATCTCGCCAACATATTGCTGTGTAATGTTCAACTTTGTGCTGTCTTTTGAGATACAATTTTTAGTTTGATGATAAATGTTACAAACTACAAATTCTCAGGGATATGTTAAGTTCTAAAAGTTCAAAAAGTGGGATCTATAAATTGGCTAAATTGCTCCACAGTGACAGATTACAGTGGTTCTGCCAAGGACCACAGAGGCGGATCAGATCTTCATATTCAGTCCATTGGTTGTGTCCATACGCACCAAGGTCCCCTCAGTATTCAGAGATGATCCTGCTCTAGTGTTTAGGAATGACTCTGATGGCATCTTTCACCAGCATTGATAATGGCCTAAATTCAATGCTTCAGTCTGTGTTTTAAATCATCATTGAAGGGAATTTTTATATTTATCTTGTCACCAAATTGTCTTTCCCTCACACATGGAGCCCCACAGTTTTGCAGCAAAGCTAGTAAAAAAACGTTGGTGGATACGATTTATACCACATTGTTGCAAGAGTGCCAGCTAAAAGAAATCCTTGTAAAACTGAAGGAACTAGGACTTTTGAGTCATGGTGGATAAGCTGTTATCAGTGAGTCACTGCACGAAATCAGTTAGTTCAAATTCTGACATTTCAACCTCAATGAGTCGAAAGAATTCAAATATTTAAACCAAAATCATCTCAGTTCTGTAGCATTCATTTTACTGCAGATTATTGTGACAATCTCTTAAAATAAAGCATCAATAAACCAACTGTTAAACTGTCTCATGCTGTGCTGTAACTCCTTTTGCCTGCAGATCTACATGAATGCTGCTTGGCATGGCTGGGCCATTCCTATGTTACTCTTCCTGGCTATCCTGCGCTTGTCCTTAAATTACCTCATTGCCAGGTAAAAACATGTTTTCTCAGTCAACAGTCAAATAGTTGAGAAGCAAAAGGAAACTTTGTACGATATAATTACTGCTTTGCTGCCAGTTTATTATATGCTTTGACAAAAAACAGTCCGCTAAGTCTAAAGTCTCTGATATCAATTTTTACCCATCATGTCTTTAAGGTTAGAAATATATTGGAAAGTGTTTAATTTCAACATAATCTGATGTTTTATCTACATGATAATGAGTAGAAACTAGTGATCTTAATAGCTAAAATTAAAGGATCCCTTAAACATGCAGCCAAAATTTATATTAACAGCTGTTTACAGAACATGAATACATACATGAACAATTGTGTAATGAGGGCACATAAGTATTTGCTAGACATTTGTTTTGACTTGAACTATCAAAATGCTAAACCAAGTCACCCTTAAAGTGGTGAAGGTTTTGAACATGCTACACTCACGTGCTCAGAAGGCTGAAGAGCGGCTTAGTGACCTAATTTATCCGAACAAAGCACCTCATAAAAAGCATACATTAACTACATTTACTTCCTGTTTTCCAGAGGTTGGAGGATCCAGTGGAGCATTGTGCCTGAGGTCTCTGAACCCATGGTAAGACGGCTTCCCACTTCCTTTTTCACTGCTTCCTGTTTCTGTGTCAGGAGGAAAACATGTGAACCAGTGGATGTAAATATGTCCCTTTCAAACTTTTCTCTTTGTTCTATAAAGGAGCCTCCAAAGGAAGACTTGACTGTGTCTGAGAAGTTCCAGCTTGTACTTGATGTCGCACAAAAAGCACAGGTACAACACGCCTAATGTTGCTTCCCAAGTCAGCGAACATTGATAATAAAACATGTCTGATTCATATAGTACTTAAACTCTCATTACAGAACCTGTTTGGTAAGATGGCAGATGTTTTGGAGAAGATCAAGAAGTAAGTAAAAGTACAATGTTGTGTTTTACTAAATGTTAGGGTCAAAAAAGCAAAAGGTGTATAAACGTACTTTTATTAAAGAACTTAAGCTCAGTTTTTTTTCTCTCTTCTTTGTGTGCATTCGTTTTTCAGCTTGTTCATGTGGGTGCAGCCGGAGAGCACCCGGAAACTTTACATTTGCCTGTGGGTGACTTTCATATCCTCCTGCGTCCTGCCATACAAACTAATGGGCTTCATGATCGGTGAGAGGACACACACGCACAGACAAAGCCTCTTTATCCTTCTGACGTACCATGCGCACTGCACTGACCCTTGAAAGAATGCAAACACTAATACTCAATGCAGTGCACAAACAAATGCATTCATACAGCACTTGTGTAAGTGTTTTTCCTATCCCTGTGAGGGACAGCTGCAGGCTAATGGCAGGCCTATCTGACAGCTTTAGTTATTCTTATTTTTTATACAAAAAGTGTCTCCAAGGTGCTTTGAGCTCATTTATCCATTGAAGATGCTCAGATGATGCACTGCAGACGATTAAACTGTAAATGATATTCAAATATTGCATTCTGTAAGCAGATTTTGCTGATGGTCTCACAAATTTTGGAGGAAATTTTAGCGTTAGCAGCATGACTTTGCGGTTTGTTGATGTGTGAGTCATTTTGGTTCAATTTGGTCCAAACTGAAATATCTTAGCAACCACTGAGTGGATTGCCATGGCATTTTTTTATAGTCACTTATGTCTTTGTTGATCCCTTGACCTTTTCTGTCGTGCCACACTGAGGCTTACGTGTTTTCACATCTTATTTATTAAAACAAATTTAAGCACTGACATTCCTGTCCTCCACCGAAGGAATTGCAAAGACCTTAATTTTTAATCAAATCCTAATACAAAACTTTCGGCAGTCCTGTTAGACTCATCTGCACTTTTGTTTGGTGTCAGTTAGCAATTGTTTGCTAACAGGCTAGCTTAAAATGGTAAACATGAGAGAAGTGAATCTTTAGGAATCTCATCATCTGATCTGATTTCATTCTTTAGGTTGTGATTTAGTTTAAGAATAAAATTTTCGAAAAGGGGCCACTGTTTTCAGTTTTTTAATGCAGCATTCTCTGTCAAAGCATTCACTGAACATACAGTGTGAACAATATGAAACATACTTCACAATTATTTTATTTGGAAACACAACACTGTACAGTCTCCTGCCTGTTTACAGGCAACAAAATGAGACGTGAAATGTCTCACTGTGTCTCTGATGAACATTTGGCTCCTGGAAAAGCTAATGTTGCACAAGGCAGTGAGGAGAGTTCAGGGTTTTATAGGACAGACTGAGCAGAGAGTTGTTTTCTTCACCTCAGAGTTGGGTTAAATTGTTGAATAATGCAGTTTTTGATGATAAACCAGACTTGTTTGTTAGTGCTGATAGCTGCTGCACTTAGTTTTTTATTAACAGTACAAAATTGTCTGAGAACTAAACAAATAAGGACACTGCACATTCAACATCCAATGCATTCCAAATATTATTGATATAGTGCTAATCCTCCTATAAACCACTTTTAATTCCTCTCATTCAACTGTTTTGATGGCAAAAGCCCTCACAAGTCACGGCATGAAACGGAATCGTGCATTGGAATATTTATATCAGATCTCTATTTGTCTTTTTACTGTGTTAAGAAATCAGTTTTTGCAATATCATCTGAAGTATGACATCTGCAAAACGGCTATTCATCAATAAGGATCACGACTGTTTACATAAGTTTGTGGTTGTAAAAAAACTATAAAACTTTTGAAGCTGCTGTCTGCTGCCACAGACTGCATTTATGTTGCTTAGTAACTCTGGAGGTTATTTATGTATTTATCTTGGCGAGACCATGTTGAGTGTACTCTGTTTGTTCACTCAATCCCCACTTAACTTTTAGCTTGTACAAAAGTTTGCAACATGAATGGTACTGAGATTGAAAATGATAATAGACTTTGAACTGAAAACTGAAAGGCCTTGAAGCAACTTTTACCACCAAACAGGAAGTTTAAGTTTTTCACAGCCTTTTTATTTCCAAAACAGTTCTGTTTAAGATTTAAATGATATTCTTGTGTTCCATATCAGTGTTTTTAGTCCTTTTTTATTTTGCTGTGTTTGTTTTCTCCTTCTTTCATCCTCTGTCCTCCAGGTGTGTACGCTGGTATCAAGTTCTTCATCATAGACTTCCTCTTCAAGAGCTGTCCAAAGTTGCGAGACAAGTACGACACGCCCTACATCGTGTGGAACAGCCTTCCCACAGACCCTCAGCTTAAAGAGAGGACCAATGCGACTGTGTCCCGACGGGTAAGAGGACAGAAAGCCTCACCACATCTGTACCAGTTCTTTGCCATCTCTCCTTGTTCACTGCCTCCTCTCTACTTTCTTACACAAAATCCTTAGTGATAAACACATGCGCACAGACAAAAAAAACAGTAAATCTACATTTTTTTCTTAATGAAAACACGTTTAAAATGCATCAGGATTTTTCAGTCCAAATAATGCAGAAAACTGGTCTTGCCTGTCAGTTTAATTGCGCAGGGGCAGTACCCAAGTGTAAAAGCCCAAGATAACAGCATTGACCCTGTTTGAGAGGAGAGTTTGACCAATCATATTGCCAGATTCATTCCCCTGCCTTCACCCAATAGAAAGCAGAGATAATCATGAATGACAAAAGTTACATGTGATGTCTTGTCAAGAGACTGAAACATCAGTGTAATCCCTCTCATTCTTCCTTTTCCTTACTCTTATCTGGTTTCTCAAGTTAGGACAGTTCTTTTTAGGTAAATGGTGCTAATATGAAAGGTTCATGATGTGAATTATTGTAGTTAACTTATCTGAGGCAACTCCAATCTTTCATGTTGACAAGGATCCACCTACTGAAGTGTCAGCCTGCCCTCCCATCACTGACCCCCCCAGCAGAACTGCAAAGAGAGAAAGGAGATCAATAAAGTATCAAAATATCATGCCTCTTATTAATAATACATTAAAACTCAGATCGGACTGTCACGACGTGCCCTCTCTGTGAGGACACCACAGAGTGTGTGAGCATGTGTGTGTGTGCCTTTGCTGTGTCACATGTGTACTCTGTCGTTTCTCTCTCTCAGCTCTCTGGCATTGAGAAGGTAGGGACTCTGGTGTGTTTCCCTTTGGTACCTGTTCTGCGCCTGGGTGTGCTGCAAGCTCACCTCAAAGCGTGTGTGTGCGGTGTGTGTGTGTGTGTGTGGTGTGTGACACACCTCAAGACTGGCCGTCAGGCTGTCAGTGTTTGTGGCCAGAATGGATCAAAATGTCACAATAGCTTGTGGTCTGATTCATAATTTGTATTTTTTTTTAATATTATACATAATTCCAACATTATTTCCTTATGTGTTTGCTTTTGAATTAAAGTCCCATATTGTTGACATTTTGATCTATTGACCTAGATGCTGTGAGAGGTAGCAGTGTTTTTACTGAATAGTTTAAATGCCCATAGGAAAGCCCCAGTGCCCACTGCAGATTAGAACTAGCTCATTAAATCCTTCCATTCCCCATTACATGTTGTAATTAACCTTAAAATGTAATTGGTTTTTCAAAAGTCCGTTTATTGCCTTTAAACCTGTTACTCTAAGTCTGTACAATAATTAAAGCTGATCATATTTTTTCCACAAACTAACAAGCATTTTTTTGTCTACAAAGCGTCACTATGTATGAATGTATGGCCTCACTCTCTGCTTTGCATGTAAGAAAAATGTGCTGCAAACAACTGCACATGCAGAGAAGCTCAGAATGCAATACTGACAGTTGAGCTGTTTCAGTTTGGCCATTTTTCCCAGTAGCTCTGGGAATATGCAGCACTGTTGAGTTTTACTACAGAATGTGTACACATAGTTGAATTGAAATGTGTCTCCTTGTCCTTCCTCTTTTCCCTCAATGTCGCTCTTTTTTTTTTCCTCCTAACTATCTTCCTTTTCCCACCGGCATGCCCATTTTGTCTCCTTCACCCTGATTTTTCTTTGACCTTCGTCATCCTGTCACGCTTCCTCTTTCCTGTCCCCTCCTCTCCCCTTTCCGCCCTTTTCTCTCTTCCTCCTCTGTCTCTTTCCAGGTTCAGCCGGTGGTTTCTCGGAGCAGCCTCGCCACTGTCCCATGTGGGGTAAGCAGAGAGGAGGAGGCGGGTCGCTCCCACAGCACCAAGAAGGGAGCTTTTCATGAGATCTTTAACCTGCAGGAGTCGGAGCGCCCTCTGTCAGGTGAGGGGACATACTGCAGCATAAAAAACAACAACATGGACCTACTGTAGTTTTTAAAAATCCATCCTTTTGGTCGGAGGTTGGCAAATCAGCTGAAATCACAAATTAGCTGAGAAATAAACAGAAATTCCTGCCTCAGGTTTATGTTCCGCTCTGCAAACACTATCTCACTCCTCTCTGTCCTTTGTGTTTGCAGTGTGTGAGAACGGCTGGCGATGCTGCCTCATAAACAGAGACAGGAAGATGCCAACAGACTACATCAGAAACGGGGTGCTCTACGTCACAGAGAAGTAAGTGGGACATCTTCTCTCGGGAGAGAATTTTCTATCACTGTATCTCAGACTGCATAAAAGAAATCAACGTACTCCTTTGAGACAGAGCATTGAGGAGGAGCAGGCAGCTTTCCAGACCAGTGTATGTGTGACAGTAAATACCTGAAATAGTTTCTTTACAAAGAGCAACACCATCTCCTCTGTCTCTGTGTCAGTGAGTCAGTCAGTGGATCAAGCAGGGCAGCCCTTCTCCTGAGAATATCACTGATCCAAAAATCTCCTCACCTCTTTTTATATGCAATTGACAAGAAGTCCATTCAACTTGTTTTCTGTTTTGCCTTCCTGCTTGTTTTTTTTTTTTTTTTTTATCAAGGCCCCTTTCAGCAAGCTGTTTTTTGTTTTCTGTTTCTCCCTGTCAGTTACCTGTGCTTTGAGAGCTCCAGCTCCAGATCCAGCTCCTCTAAGAAGAACAAAGTCATCAAACTGGTCGACATTACTGACATACAAAAGGTAACTACTCTAGAATGTGGACAGTTTGAATAACAGGCAGGGAAAACTCATTATTGATCATGTTAGAGTTACGGATTTGTCCATGATTTTGCATCAGAATATACTGTGCCAGCTGATTTCTTTCTTTGTGAAATAAAAAAATGTAACTTAATATATGCAGTAAAAATGAGACATAATGCTCTTAACATAATGTTTTCTGAACCCCACCAGTACAAAGTGCTGTCAGTCCTGCCAGGCAGTGGGATGGGCATTTCTATAGCCACTCCTTCCACTCAGAAGGTACAGTATGGAGAGACTTGAATGTTGTGTTCCCTCATGAGATTTTAATGGTGTGTTTCAAATTTGAGCTTCTGTGTATTTAGAAATGCTGCTTTATGTCAGCTAGAAAATAGCTCAATAACTTAACCTAATGTTTACAAAGGTTTTCACATGTTAATTAACTTCCATAGGTAACAGCAGGATTATAACTACAGTAGTGCATGAGATACTGAGCACCGTAGATACATGTTAAGATCATGATTCCTGTAAATAAAGATATCCTTAAGTGACGCTGCATTTTTGCCTCATGATTTCGGCTTATTGCTGCTGTGTTTGAATTAAGTCTCGCAAGTTAGCGCAGCTGCAACTTGTCATATTTTTATACTAACAACCAAACATTTCTGTTTCCTCCAGCCATTGGTGTTTGGTGCCATGATCCATAGAGATGAAGCTTTCGAGGCGATCTTTACCCAGTACATGAAGATTATGACCACCACCAAACCACCGGCCAGCGCAGAGCTCTAGACAGCCCGCCTCCCAGCTACACATGTTCATACTGGGGCTAAAGTCTAGAAAGAGAGGGGCCTCGTGAGGTCCAACTGGACTGGATGATGCTTAAAAACAAATACCACGCTCTTTTTGCTCTCCTCCTCCTCTCCTGATGATGAGCATCAGCTTCCTCATCGATGGTCATCTACCAGCTTTGATCAGTGGATTTCCTGTTCAGGTTGTGCCTGAGGGGATGTGTGGGCGTGTCGGCACCATGTCTGCGTAGTTGAGAATAGCTGCATCACACGCTCCTCGTGGGTGTCAGATAATGAACAAAATCCACTAACTGGCTCCTGGAGGATGAGGCTCAGTGTGGTTTTTATCAGTCAGCGGGAGGCTGGTGTGTGTGTGGGGGGGGCTGGTTCCTCTCTCCTAGCTGATTCCCCATCCGACTGGCTGGTTTTCTGACTTATGTGTTTCTGTGTTTGCATGTGTGTGGGCGCGCGTGTGTGTGCGTGGGCTAATATTAAGCTCTTGAATTGCGTCAAGTGGCTCTATTTTTTTTTTCTCTCTATCCGTCAGTCAGTGGGGTGACGATTTTCAAGAAGTGCTCATCCTAGCTGTAAAATAAATATCAGTGAACAGGTAGAAGATAACCAAGAGGTCCTTTCAACTGCCAGACATCAGTAAAAAAAAATCTGTAAGTTTTAGGTTTGTGAGTCAGTGTAAAAAAACGACAACAATGTTATAATATTTAGACAGTGAACAGGCTTTTCGGTGCCTTTTGGCATAGCCCAACAGAATTCCAGTGTGAGCGTGGTCAGTGATTGTGCTTTTTCTAATGTGTATTAGCTGTGAAAACGTCAGATCACCATTTGACTGGCACAGAGCCTTTCTGTTAGTTTACATCGCCGCTGTCTACTTTCTAAATCTCCTTCCTCTCCAGGCACACAGCTCAGCAGTGACTGTGTTTTAGTCGTCTTCGTCGAGCTAACAAACGAAATGTACGCGGCCGCATTCGCTTTTGATGTTTGTGTGTTTTTTGTGAAAATGTGTTGTGTTTTAGATTTTTGTTTGTTTGTTTGTTTGTTTTTTCTAAAAAACAAAAAAATGCCTTTCTTTTTGGAAAAAAAAATGTCTTGGAACAAACAGCCTTTCGGGCGAGTAACTGTTGACCCCGGAGCTGCCAATTGTGTCCGAGACGAGAGCACAACCACTGTTAGACGGTTAAAACACTGACTGCCATTCAGAGCTGTGACACAGTGGAGAACGTAGCCTTCGTGTCCAAGGTTCTACTCTGAAGGCAGAATTTGTACATATAGAGAGAGATTTCTTTTCGTTTCTGTTCATGGTATTCTCCCAGCACTTTATGAGAATGTTAACTGGATTTCCCGACATTTATGTTGCAGTGAATAGACTTCAGATACTCTGTACTTCAGCTTGAATCGATGGTCAGTGTTAGCAAATAGTTCCAAAGCTGCAAGTTCTGTCTCATGTTATTTTCTCCTCTTCATTATTATTTACTATTTCACTGCAGCACAAATGCGGTCCGAGCACATTGTATTAATAGCAGATTGATAACAACTTTGGAAAAGACCATAAAGAAAAAGGTACTTTGACTTGAAAATGAAACCGCTGACAGATCACTTTTATCCTGGCGCCTCATAAATGAAAGTGTCGCTGTATTTCAGTGTCTAAGTTATAAATCTAAACCTGATCGTCCAAGAGCGGTTTAAAAGATCCATCAAACATGCCTCCTTCTGATTGGGTGATCCCACTTGCGTACATGCACAGCTGGTCAGTCTGTCGAGCAGTAATAAATTCTGGATTTGTTAGGGCCCTATTTTAAGTCCACTAGGAGTGTGAGGTATAAAGACATGCCTGTTTTTTGTTCTTCTTGTAAGTTAGCTTATTATTTTACTAAAGCCACAATGAGAAGTGACTCTCATGTAGGTGCTTTCCACTTGTTCCAGATAATCAAATTTTTTATCTTTTTTCAAAATGTAGTCTTCGAAGTATCCGTTTAAAGGTCGAGACTGAACAGCATATTTCAGCGTCACTTAATTTTAAGAGACCATTTGCAAGACTAAAGCTGGTCTTTGCTCTTGCAGAATGGTTCGATATGTAGAAACATGATGCCAAACTTCACCAGACACTCGACTGTGTTTGGTGAGATGAATGAAGATAGCATATGAGACTGGAGGTTTGGATTTCTCTTCAGATTTTAGCATTAGAGAAAGTAGAGTAGCTATTCCACACTTCCAACTCCCATTTAACGTGTGCTCAGCAGCACGAGCTTTAGTTTTCCTCTAAATCTAACAAAACACTGTTAAAAGGGAGACCTTGACATTTGATAATGTACTTTGATTCTGGTCGTTTGTACTCACTGAACTCTTAGTCCAGTGACTCCACTCTCTTAGTTTAACAATCACTTGTGTGTCACAGTTCCCCCAAGATAACCACATCATTATTTTTATGTTGTTTTTTTTTAAAGACTAAAAATGTCAAGGTTTCTTTTAAAGTTTATTCAAGTTCTCATGTCATCAGTAACCAATTAGAATCAACAGAGCTGGATATGAAGTTGCTAGTGAAGCAATGGACCAGTATAAAGAACCAGATTATCTTTAGCTAAAATTCAAAGGATGGATATATTTCTTTGATATGTATGTTTTGGCCTGTTATTAAAAGGCTGCCCCCCCAGACATGGATTTTCTATTTTTGTTTGGGAATACGTCTGATCCACGAACGGGGGGAAACCTGTTGGATATTAGAGCAGGTGAAATCAGTAAAGTAATTTAACGCTGTGTCACTGTGTGATTCGATGGCTCCTTGCAGTCTTAAGAGCTTTTACCTGAAGCCTTTTGTAATCTGTAAACTTTGAAAACCAGCTCTCGGGGGGGGTCAAGGCTGCACTCAGATAAAGCACAGAATGTATCGCGTTCTAAATGTCAAGGATTATTTTCTTTCTTTTGCCAAATCTTTTATTTTTTTTCTTTCTGCCATATTCTGCCTAAGCTCATGTTTACAGAAGGTTGTAATTTTTTTTTTGTTTATTTTTTTTGTTATATATTTTGTTTTTTTTTACCCAGTTTGAATTCCTTTCACTGTGGAGTTATGAAGACTGGACTGCTGTTCTTGAATTAACATCTAAACTGTCACTGGCTCTGGACCACACACATGACTATTTCTGCTCATCTTTAACCAATAGGAAACTCAAATGATAGTGACAACAAAAGCAGTATTTTTAACCACATACAGCATGTTAAGTTTCATATGCAACATCTCAGTACTTGGTCAGGGTGTAGTGAGCTGAAACAGTGGCTTCGTACAGAGCAGTGATGGTCATGGTGGACAGAAATGGCAACATCAGTGTTTTTGACATTTAGTTTGTCCATTTTGACTTGATGCACCTTTTTTAAGAAGTGTACAGTAAGGCAGAAATAAAACAAACATTTGATTTATGTCGTCTTTGTAATGAAAATGAAATGTGTTCTCTCAAATTACTGCAAGGCACTTTGGAAAAATATTAAAGCAGTGTCAAAGGAATTGTGCGACATTTTGGGATTTTGCCGAGAGAAGATGGGAAGTTCGATGCTTCTTATTGCCTGTAAGCTAAATATGAGGCTAATGCTAGCAGATACTGAGCTTAATTTAAATCAGATTAAGGTAAATTTGGACAGAACATGGCTGGCTTTTTTCAGTCTGTCATTCTGCTGGTCACGTGGTTATTTCCTATATGGGTAGAAGTTATAAATTACTTTGCTATTTCAAATTGTGTTCTGCAATTTAATTCAAAGATTCATAATCATTCTGTTGTTTGTGCATTTTATGTAGGGAATTTGATTTTGCATCACAATTTAAATACTTTAAAGAACATACAAGAGGGTTGCTGACAGTTTACTGCTACAATAATACAGTTCTTGTCACATGCACGTGTAGTCTTAACTTTTTGAGTAATGCATGAAGTTTGATATCACTGACCTTTACCACATTTTCTGCCTCAGTAAACAGAACATTCCAAGTCAACTCTGTCTGAGAAAATTGCAACATCACCCTTCATGTGATCATTTGCTCACTCTGTCTCAAGGGCTCTCCCAAGGAGGTCCATGAGAACATATGCCCCTCGTTCTTACAACAGAGGTAAAGAAGTGGGTTGCTTGGAGTGGCTGGGGTGGAGAGAAATGACTCCAGGAAGGTCTATGCCTCCTGTCTTCTACCTTAGGATTGGACATTTTCCATCACCATTCAAACAACTGAAGTCTTAACTATAGCACTTTGAATTAGAAATTGTGCAACAATCTTTAAATATAGTCATGTAAATGCTTACTATGTGAGTGCATGAAAAAAATGACTTTCGGCCACAGTTACTTGTTTTCTCTAATTTTTCTAGCACTTTTTCGTTAAAGTCACGTTTCCAGCTTTTTAGCTGTAATCTGGACCATCTGAAACCTTTACAACCTTCAGTCCCCTCTGTCCAGCTGTTATGACACAGCCTTGCCTCTTCTGTTAAGCTGTGATATTACGGCCTCTAAAACACAAATTTTTAAAAGGCAAAAGTATCATATTGTCCTTCAAAATATTACCATCGCCGTTGTGTTTATTGTAAAAGTGAGATCAATCTTATCTTCTCACTCAGTAAGACAGCAAAAAAACAAGATCCCAAAATGTCGAAATATTCCTTTAATGTTATGAATGGTTGGCTGCACATTATGACATAATTATTATTTGCATTATTATGCCATATTGTGAGTCTTGCCACTAGCAAGTGATTCAGAATGATTTTAGGATTTAACTGCTGCTAGAAGAGACAGGGATCTCGTCAAAAACAATGGTGTTGTCCTCTCAAGGTCCCCTCCGTTTAAGCTGGTGTCCTCGCTGTTGTATTAAATATGTAGTTCCTCTAACTGTGTGTAATCATTTAGGGTTCTCTGAAAAGCTTTTCAAGTGATCCACACTGACTGTAAAGTTCAAGCTGTACTGGGGCTCATGTCTTATTTGGATGATTTACAAATAAACTGTGTCACGGCTGCAAAAAGCCCCAATCTGATAATAAATTTGAAGTGAATATTAACAGTTTAAAATCTCAAGGGAACAGTCCTGTGCTTTGGACTGAGACTTAGTACAGCCAGTGCATTACAATTTAAGGCCCAAGCGTAACTTGGAAGCATTGCAGTCATTACAATGAGGAATTAATTTGTCAGCAATGACATTTGCTAGAATGACTTTCTTTCTGTTCCCCCTTTTTTTTAATTAGAGGAATTTGTATACAAATAATTAAAATGTACAGTGAACAAAACAAAAACCACTGAGTTTTTAACAGACGTGTCTATTGTAAAAGATAATGTGATGTACATTTTTTAATTTAAGTAAATGAATTTAAGGTATTTTGCTCTTGCATTTGTCGTTTTTTCTGTTTGTGAAGTTCTTCTGCATCACTTCGTGCCGGACCATAAATCAGATTTGGCTCCAGGCTGCCATGCCTCAACATGGCCACATGGGGTCAGCATGAGACCATGTTTGGAGATCGATTTGCTCGGAGAGAATACTCCTCTTGCTTCCCCTCTCCACAAGAAGCTCAGAGTCAACTGTTCAAGGATATTCCATTATTTTTCCCCTTTTGTAGGAATAAGAGAATTGGTGTTTTGATGTCACACCTCATCTAACCCAATCCAACTCAAACTCTATTGTGATTCAACGGCCAAAGAATCTATGTAGAGGTGTATGTGAACATTTCTGTTGAAGTGACAGTATTTTAAGGCTATTTGTAAAGGTATGTGACCTCATTTTGTGAGCCACAATTAATTTTTCCTAATGTTCCTACACACAAATGTTCGCTAATATGCCTGACACAAACCTACAGGCTGTCACCAATATTTGCCTATTTTCCTTCTTTATTTTGCCAAGTGGTGTGGGGGATAGATAAATTCATCCATCAGACTTCTTCAGTAATGAATTCAAATGTTAAAATGATAATGACTTGATGAGGAAGGATGTAATAGTTTCCTTTTACAAAGTTTCACTTTCAGAGCAGTTTGGCTCAAACGCCAGAGTTTTAGCTCTTATGTCAGGTAGCGGCTAACAGATTTTCTTTGTGATTCACCTGAAATGAAGCCAGTGCACTGAATTCAAGCTGTGAAAATGTCTGTGAGCGCTGATTGCAAGGTCACGTGTGACACATTAGGATTTCTGCGCAGGTAGAGGACATGGCTGCAGATGAAAAATGGGGTAACCTGAGAGATGTAAGTCTGCAGGCACAGTCTATCCACAGAAAACACATTGAAAACTGAGTTTATGATAATATAATATATTACTCTTTTGAAAATTGCATGTACATTGGTACCAGTATTTATAAATTCTAAGTAGAAAAGTCGTTACAGGGCCAGGGTTATCTCACATACTTCTACATCTAGACCTTTTTAGACTGTTATCTTTCGGTGTTGGAAGATTGTCTATGTTTTAGCCATAATTTGTTCCAGATCTGGAAGTACTGTCCGACACTAATGCTGTATGTGGGCCTGACATCAGTTGAGTAAGCAGACATATATTTATATTAAGCCTGTAGAAAAGTAAATACAGGGCCAAAAAGTTTGCAGGAAAAATCGCTTCTTGACTCCCTCAAGTGTGTAGGAGCAAAAGACCCCAAAAAGCAGGTGTACAACAAAGTGCACTGGCTCTAAATTGCTGTGACCATGCTGTGTGTTTTTCAAAGTTTGCTGAGGGGGTGTGAATCTTACATGTTAAATGAAACTCTTTCAGGGTAGGTTAACTAGTGGGAGAGGGAAGTCAAACAGTAGAGACTCATTAAGCTTTGCAGTGTTTAAAACAGCCTCAAGTTTTGGCTAGTACTATCAATAACCGCCTTGTTGTCCAATTTAACAAACTGGCTTTCATGGTGTTGAATTTTTATGTAGTGTGCAGTTTGAAACAGTGTTATTCCTATTGTGTTTTTTCTTTTCTTTTTCTCTTTTTTTTAAACCTGCCCTGGGACATCCATTATAGATTAGCTTGGCTATCAGCTAACTCTTGTCCAGTTAATTTTAATTTTTCACTGTCCTTGTAAAAAATAACAATAAAAGAAAATAAAAAGAAAATACATTAATTAACAAATTGAAACAAATATGAAACAAACAAATGTAACAAATATCACAAAAATGTAAAATTCTCTCTGTCTGTGTCAGTAAATGTCATGGAAACAGAATGATGACCCGCATGTGGACATGACAAATTAGCTGCAAATATTCTGATCCTTTCCTTTGTGGCTGTGGACTTTGACAGAGTTGACCTGTTGCAATCCTAAAGCGGTGACAGATCTCAAAGAGACTTGAAGCTTGAAAAGAATCCACAAGAGGTTTTTTTTGGGAAACAACGACTGGATTTCTGTGTATTGTGGAAAACCGAAGAGCTTAGAAATGGCCCTCAGTCGACCGCTTGTACCTGTTGATGGTGGCAGTCCCTCCGCTGGACTACAACCCTAAGACAACTTTATGGTTTTTATCTCTTTTTTGTGACTAATTAATTGATCAGCCTCTTAAAACCCTTAAAGAGTTTTGAGTACTGAGAAAATAGTTAACTTTTTAAAAAAAAATTCCATAAAAAAATCACAAGATATTTTGAATATTGGGTCATTTTGGTGCCAATGATCCACTAATGAAGGTCGTGCTTTTTATTAAAAGACACAATTTTTGTTGCCATTCTTCGTATCTAAAGAAAGCCAGCACATTTTATATGTTCCTCAGAGACAAAAATGGCTAAAACAAGGAACCTAACATAGGAAACACGCCAGAAGATACAGACTCTCAGCCAGGAAGGGTACAGCTGCTGCTGAAAGATAGCCAGGAAGTGCAGATGCAGTCCTTCAGCAGTTGGTTACACTCTGCAGAAATACAGACGAACAGCTTGAAAGACAAACCAAGATCTGGGCGTCCAAGGGTTTCTTCAGCAAGAAATGACGGCATCCTGATCCGCATGTGCAGAGAAAACCACCGAATGACATCACAGGAGCTTCAGCAGCAGTGGGCAAACCAAACTGGTGTCCAGTGTTCGACCCACATTGTACACGGCTGACTTTTAGATCATGGCTTAAGGTCTTACAAGGCTGTCAAGAAGCCCCTGGTCAATGAGAGACAGAGGTTAGCCTGGCGTGGTTTGGCCCAAGCACACAAGAACTGGAAAGCCAGGATATGAAAGAAGATTCTGTGGTCAGATGAGTCCAGTTTCCAGCTTTATCTTCCCTCTGCTAATGTGAGGGTATGCAGAAGGCCAAGCGAACAATTATCTCCAGCATGTACAGTTCCTACCATAAAGCATGGTGGAGGCAGTATCATGGTTTGGGGATGCATGAGTGCTGCTGGTGTTGGTCTGTCACTGTCTGTGATGGCACATTGAACTCTGCCAAGTATTGTGCCATGCTTGAAACCCACATGCTCCCTTCTGCACGTGCACTGTTCCTTCGAGGTCAAAACTGGATGTTTCAACAAGATAATGGCCCTTGCCACACATCCAGGGCCAGTAGAACTTGGCTGCAGGAGCACAGTATCCAGGTCTTAGAGTGGCCAGCTCAATCCCCTTCTCAGCCCGCCATCTTAGGAGACAAAGAAGCAAGTTGTATATATGTTTTTCAACAGATTGGATTTGGCTTTGTTGGACAGATTTAGTGTGTTTAAAGTTGATTGTAATTCCTATGTTTAATAAAACTAAAGCAATATTTATTTTTAACATAAATTGCCCCTGTCAACATAAAAATAAATAAAATGTCTAAATTTGTACAATAATGAATTGATAATTGATAATTGTAATAAATTATGCCCAATTAACCAAATAATTTAGCTTTCTCCTGCACTCAGCAATATAATGAGGATATATGTAATGTTAGACACAATGCTTGTTTGGTGATTTAATTAAGACTGTATGTGTCTAAATGTCTACATAGTTAACAGTGTGTGTTATTATTGCATTGGTTCTGTAATTATTTTTAAATCAGAGTCTTATAATAAAACAATTTCATACTAAAAATGTGTGACAATTATCTCAAACTTAACATAGGCTAAACAAATGAGTTTATGGGGAACTACAATTCTTCAAATATGGATCCTGCTGCAAAGAGGCTACAGAATGTATCATCTTCACCCCAGTAGCAGAGAAGACCTCAATAATCAGCATAGTTTCAAGATGGACACCTGAGAACAGTGTCACCAGCTCAGCGTCTGACCAAGTGTGACATATGATCACAGTCGCTGCTCCTTTTCTGAGTTATGGTGTTTAATAATGGCCAGGTAGGTGTTTTCTTTTTTTCTTGGAAGAACATTGTGATCTCACAGTAAAGTTGACCTTTGCCATTTTTAGTATGAAATGTTCTCACTTCATTATTTTATCCAATCAGACATTTGTGTGAAATTTTGTCTTAACTGGCAAAAGTGGCCAAAACGTATGGCCAAATATGTGTTTTGTGAGGTTACAGTGACCTTTCACCTCTGACATCCAAAATCCCATTAGTTTTAGCCTTGAGTTTGATCCAAGTTTGGTCCAGATTTAATAAAGTTCTCTCTGGGGAGGACAACCTGAAAACACAATGCCTTCTGCCAAGGTCTTGCTGGCGACGAGGCAAATAAAGCTATTTTTCTCTCTTTTAGCAGATTTTCTTTCGAGTATCTATCAAAGCTCACAACTCAGACTGTTCCTAGACCTAAAATGATAATTTTTCTATTTCCATTCACTGAACTCTGTTGACTACTGAATGTGAATATATTCTTTCTCTAACACACAGAGGTTCTCACTTTTTCTCTTGGTTCATAAAGCTCTATTTCAACAGAGGGAGCACCACAAACTTTTATGCAGTTAAAGGGAGTTTGAAGAGATGCTCTGTAAGTGACACCCTCATTCATTCTGTCCACCCCCACTGCTTTGCTTGATTGATTCGGTGTATTTTTAGTCAACCCAAAGGAGGCATCAAAGAATATGGGCAGCAGGTACCATTTGTACACTGTGACAAAATGGTGACATGGTGTGACACGAGATCTGTCTCATTTTCCATGTTTAGGTAACGTCAGTGCACATCTGAGGACGATACCCAGAGTAACCTCCAAAAAAAAAAATAAAAAACACTACATGAAAAAGCCTTTACTTTAACCCCAACATGCAATCAGAACCCTCCATAACCCACCTGTCATTTCACAGTTCACCTGCACAGGTGTCTCCACTTCTTTGTCCTAATAAGACCTCCTCTCAGATTTGTGAGGGAGTGCCCAGGATGTACTCTCCTGTTAGATTTGTAACTCACATTTTTAAAACAGGACAATCTGAAATAACTTTTAACTTTTTTTTTTTCTTAAAAGTTGAAAATATGGAGTTCAGTGACGTCACCTTATTGTCCCTAAACCTGACAACAGTTTAAGCATCCAGCTTTTACCCTGAACCTGAGCAGAGGTCTGATCGGCCAACCTGTGTAGTTGACTGCAGCTGTGGGCTGGTAAGTGCCTTTGACCCTGAAACACTGAGAGGTTCAAAAGATACCAGAGATATTGCAAGAGAGGACTTAAAACACTTAAGGCATTTTGATTAAAAAGTCTGAAACACCAGAGATGATGGTTTTATGACCTATATCTTGCCCTTCTTCCTAAACACCAACAATCTGCTTTACAACAGCTGAAGCACTATCAGATAGTTATACAGTGAAATTTTGCATGTGCATAATAGAAGTTCAACTTGTGTAAAAGATGTTTTAAACCTTATTTAAGGGCAAAGTTACCAATCTTGTGAGCATTTTTTGTTTATTTTTGACAAACAGTTTGACTTGGGATTCAGTACATGCAGTTTGTGTTTTGATGACTAGGAAAAGTTCTAGCTCTTCCCAGTCGATTAGACAGCAACCTGGTCTTGTTTGCCTGAAATAACGTCCTTGAGGTATTTTGATTAGATGGCAGCTGAGTGGTGAGACTATTCTAGGGCAACTTTGGAAATAAAAAGTTTCTTTTTCTCATGAACTAAAAAAATATATATTAAGAACCTGCAATCATAAGTAGCAATTTGCCTTTTTAATACTGTGGATACATACAGTAAGAAGCGTTTTCAGATTTTAGACTTTATCCTAACTTACACACACTCAGGTCTGTGTGGTGTTATCGTGTGTCTGTGTGAAGTGGGCAGTTACTAGCTGTGGTAGGTTGAGGTGACCTCTCTGTCTCTGTGAGTGGTAGAGTATGTATGCCTGTGTGTGTGTGTGTGCTGGGGTGGAAAGGACCGACATTTGGCTGCCTGGCCATCAGTCATTAGTTAAATGTTGAAATGATGCTTCCCCTGAAGGATAGCAGACCATTCTGGCCATAGCTCTTCCCTCTAGCAGCTGTCAGCACCAGGCATAATGACTCATGCACACACACACACACACACCCTGACACAGTCTCTCTTTTTGCATGATACATCTGCTTGTCTAACCAACGCACTCATCAGGGATGTTAGGACAATTATTATAAAATGCGCACAAATAAAGGCAAGTTCATAGAGTGCATGCGTGCAATGAATATCTATATGAATACAGGCAGCAATGAAAGAAAAACAACATAAAAGGATTTTCTTTTGGTCAACAGGATGCACAACATAAATATGCAGCAATACAAGCTGTCTGGCCTGCTCTTTCTAATGTAATTTTCATCGTTCTCTGTCACACACAACTAGATATTAGCTGTTTAAATTTGATCTGGATCAGAACTCCAATCAACGTTTAGCGAGCACATGGCTCAATAACACTCCCATAATTGGATTCTCACCCAAAACAGCTCCAAGGAGCAACAGCAAAGTGTCTTTGTCTTTATGGATGATATGTCTTTTTATGCAGATACGGTGTCGGATCTACCCTCCCTGTGAACCTTTTGCTTGTTCCGTGATGAAGACAACAAAGCTGCATCGAGAGGTACGCCCACGCTGACAGGAAGCAGCTATTTCTGTCTGCAGGGCCACATTGTCTGCTAATTCACAAAACACACCACACACTGTTTTTACAGCAGCCAAATGAGGCTTTTCGAACTGGGAAGGGCTTTCAGGAGAGCACGAGAGACAAACAAACCAGCCATAGAAAAACTATAAAAGCTTCTGGCTGGCAATAATGACTGATGGAAGCATTGCCCATAACTATAGGTAATTAGAAATTAGTCAGCCTCTGTTTGTCAGATGCAGGGCTGCAGCCGGAAATTTAGGAACACTAAGGTCCCCAACATCCTTTTTAGTCACTTCTGGTACACCTGTCAGGCTTTCAGTTGTGACATGGCACGGATAAAAGCTTACTCCACTAATTATGAGGTGGATGTCTGGATGGTGACCTGGTGGTGACAAGAATTGTCTGCCTAAAACTATCTTTTACAAACCAGGAAATATCGATCATATAATTGCATTATGAAAAAAATAAAAATAAATCTACCTTTTTTTTGCAATGTTTTGTTGACAGAATTGTGAAATGGCTGTAACCAGACGTCCACATGACATCCACTTCATGTACAAAGTCTTACCGGACACTCATTTTTAAATATGAAAAGCACAATTGTGCCAGTTATGTATATTGTGTTAATTATGTGTCACTGTTTTAAACCTGTAAGAACCTTAGGTCTTTGATAGCATATTGGAAAAGTTGGAAGTGCTTTTTAATCAGAGGTCTTCAAGGTTCCACCCAGTTCGTAGGACCCAAAGTCTGACAAGGGACCTTTGTGGGTTCAGATCAACATTTTATTGTGATTAGTCATGTGCCAGTTGATATACTCAGTTCTGGGTCTTTTCATCATGATTTATGAATACCCAGGTGTATTTGAGAAGATCTGGTTGTGACCACACAGCACTGATCATTAAGTGCGTGTATTCTCACATGCAACAGTGTGCATCTATGGCCACAAGGTGGTACCAAAAGACTAAAGCTTGATATGTACCGTTTTTACCATTTTGCATTGATCGTGTTATTAGCAAGTAATCTGCAAGGGAAAAAATGTGAAAATATAAATATTGTTGAGATAAGAACCACATCCTCCTCAAGAACACCCCCCCCCTTCAACAAAAAGAAAAATTCATGAAAATGTCCCTCTTCTGACCCCTCCAATAATTTTTATACAGTCCCTAATAATGGCAACACTAACATTAGCCCGCAAAGATTAAGCATACGTGGAGATTATGTTTGATAAAACATCTTAAAAAAGTAAAATAAATATCACACATCAGACAGTTGAACATATTAATTATTCAAATATGCAATATAGATTAGGTGGAACCATAATTAATGAGCGGCACTTGAGCTGCTTAATGTCCATAACCCATATCTCTGTGATGTATTGAACATAAGCAGTTATGTTAATTAGGTCATTAATTAAGCTAATTCACATTCATTAGCAAATAATTCCATGTCAGCATACTTGTCTCCACATAATGGCCAGTATTAATGGGAGCTCTGCATCTTTACTTCTTAAGGAGCTGCAGTAGCTTCAAGAAAATCATTTTTCTCCTCATTAATATCTAAATTTATCCAGCGAGGTGTTTCAGAGCCTAATCAGATCATCAACTCTGCAGAGCACGGAGTGTGAGGATAAAGCTTTATCATATAGTATTATTCCAGTAAAATCTATATAAACAGACACGTCAATAAGGAATAGAAAAAAAGGCTTATATATGATAGGCATTGTGTTAAAATGAGACAGATAAAAGCGCTTCACCTCCACTAGAAAAACATAATTTTATTGGGATTTAGATTTTCGCAACCTCCCAGCAGTCACTTTAGGTTTTGTACCAGTCGGAGTAGTGTTTGCACGTCCATTTTAATAAACAGATTTTTTATCCCTGCAGTCCTCCTGTCTCCATCCTCATTGCCTGCAGCACTGGGATGCTAAAAGTCACTCAGGGGTCGGCAGGCTTATTCGCATTCACGCGCTGCTCCGTTTAGTTGGGAAGTTTTGACGTACAGGGGTGCCAGCTTGGTTCACGGCAACATTTGACATGCCGATGCCAATTAGGTCCAAAATCTTCCCTCAGGACTCACACACACACACTCTCACACATAAACACTCACGACCTTCCCCGAGGCCTCCAGCTGTTTGCTGTATAATGAAGACTGTGAAAGTGGAGGAGGGAGCGTGTGTGTGCTGAGCTGCTACCTCTGCCGTTGCAACCTGGAGCCTTGCTGTGGCTTTAAGTATTTGATCTAACAGCGGTACAGCTGGAGTTTACGCAGCAAAACACACTTTAAAATAGTCTGAGATCAAATAATTGAAGCTCAGTCTCCCACAATCAGTATATATATATATATATATATATATATATTTATTTCAAAAGTTGTGCAATTGTTTGTTTGCACTTTTGAATTCTTGCTGCAACTCGGCTCTGGATTTGCTTTAATGAGGCAGCTCTCTGTTTGCTCTGCTCGGCTCTGTGTTAAACGGTGTTTGGCTTTTTTGTCTGGAAAAATCTTGTTTCACACTCATCTGGCTGCTGAAACACTCTGTAATAACCACACAGCAGCCCTCCCCGTATTTTTTTTTAATGTGTTGGATTTTCAATTGTTATCTGCAAATGGGCCCTCAGCCATATTATTATTGCATTGCATTGCATTGCAGGCTATATTTTATTGTTCATTCCATTTTGCAAATTAAATGTTTCATTCATAAGCAATAATTCTCTCAGTTAAGCACACTCTGAGCGCCATGGTCTAACTTGGTTTGATATGACCAGTAGCTCATGGTTGCTAATGTTAGCTTATATTTGCAAACTTAATTGAACATTAGATGCAGCTTTGAACAGACGTTATTGAGTCAGTTTACTAATGAATTTTCCCTGCATGCTACTGTTTGATGTTTTAACGTTATCGCTGATCCATATTTGAGTGGCTTCAGTAAAATACAAAGTAAACAGTAGAAGTTCAAAACTTGTGCCAAGTTTGTTCAAATTAAATTCTAACCTTTTTCAGACTTCTGCATGTTTGGATCAAGGATGTTTTTTCTGGCTGAGTTAGCTAACTTCCTGCTTGATCTTTGCACATGTGAAAGGCATGAAAGTGATATCCTGATAAAGCCCTTCAAGCCTTTGAACTGATGAGCCATATTGTAAAACTAAAATGTGTCATTTTTTGATGTTTTGGGGGTCCAATATGTACATGGTATCCGTGGCATATGACCTGTATTTCCCAGAATCCACTCCACCCATGCTGTTCCATTAAATCTGAGCCAAGTCACTTAATGAGGATTTCGCTGAAGCAAATTATTCAACAGTGTACTGCCTGTGCACCAAAGGCTTGTTAAAGCTTCTTCCTCTGTGCCAGACCTTCATTGCTGTCTGCAGACAACATGACCCTGACCTGCTTCCATAACTAGCACACTAAATGTGTGTTTAAAAGCCTCTGAAAACAGTCTTTAATAAATATACTACCCGATCCTGTGTGAGTAGCATTTGCTAAAAACTACAGAAATGAAAGGAAAACTTTTCGTTTATTTGTTTTTAAAGATCCGTGTCTTCAGCTGTAGTGAATGTGCTGCTTTCTA
>JAQNCA010000018.1:6036414-6049535 GCA_029783725.1 Acanthurus tractus
GCAAGAGGGTCAAGAACAAGGCCAGTCTTACCATGAAGTAGTATGTCTCTGTTGTTTGAAAACTGCATTCAGCAGTTTGATCTTTGTAAAGTAGCTGCAAAACATGCAAAAAAAAGTAGATTTGGAAATAGGATTATTTTTTACCAGAGTCGGGCAGAACAACACAAGCACTCCTGCTTTGGAAGAACGAGCCGCCCTCAGGTACAATCATCTTTCCTACCTGAGAGAATGAACATACTGGCTTCCTTTTTCAGTGCTTGCTTCGAACCCAGCCATGTTGTGTGTGTCCTTTAAGTTCAAATCCTTATTTAATAATTCAGTAACTTTTATGATCACACACAATTTCTGTTCAGATTTTTTGATATTATGATAAAAATTGACCTTGATCTCGATCTGAAAACACACATGCAAACTTATAAACAAATCTGCAAAGGAACGGAAGGAAAATAAAACTGCTCCCTACATAATTTATTAGGATGAATTGAGGTATAATGAAACCATGTGTGAAGTTAAAAAGGAAAAGTATCTTTTGGGGGAACTGCTTAAAACTTAACATTTGAAACAAAGAGTGTCAGTTATACAGTGGTTTGATCCAAAAGGTCACTAAAATATGAAAACCAGATGTTTACTATGAAAAATCATTGTTTGACCAATATTGTAACTAGTAATTACAACTAATCGTGTTGCTGGCTTATACACTTCAAATTTTTTCTCAAGTAGATGTATAGGCATCTTAGTTACCTTATTTTATCTCTAAACATGCATAGTACTTGTATGTTTTCTTTTACAGGAGTTGAAATGTTTGTTAACCAGAGATCTTATATGTGGTTCAACCTCAGAAGACATTTACGTCGTCTACAGCACAACTATGGTTACAATGGAGAACTTTCTTCATTTCAGTGAAAAATAGCTGAGAAAATTATGAGCTGCAGTAAACTTTAAGTACATCATTGCAAACAAAAACACTTTTAATGAGTAGAGTTTCAAATAACAGCATCTGCTTGTTCAAATGACTGACAGAGAGTGTCTCAGTGAGTCAAATCCAGGGCCACAGTGAGCCTACAGAACAGCTTCAGGGTGTTTCGGCATAGATTCTTTAAATATCTGTGGTTCCACTGAAGGGATGAACTCCATTCTACCAACACACATTCCCTCATTTGGCATTTTGATGATGATGTTGGAGAGTGCTGTCTAACACATCGATTTAAAAATCTCCCAGAGGGTTGAGACGTAGTGACTGTGAAGGCCACAGCAAATGATTCACATCATTCAGTGACCCCTCATGCCCTGCATGAAATAATCTGCATTTGCTGTTCCTCCACTCATTTCTCCTTGTTTTTTCTTCCATTAATTTTTTTTTTTTTTTTTTTTTTTGCCCATCAGTCGTGTTTTGGCCAGGTTTGTAAATCAGCCACAGATCTAAAAAGTGTGAAAACGCCGCCGCCGATTCTTTTGAGCTGGAGAGCAAGGGATGATGAAGGAAGGAAGGAGGGGAGCAGAGACATGACAGGCGATAAAAACATGGCAGCAGATTAGTTTTTGATAATGTGCATGGAGCAGGAAGGCGACAGCCAAGATGGATATTTGATTGGCTAATGCGATGAGGCGGGCAGCAACAGAGGGCACCCCGTTCTGGCCTTGCTCTCTTTTCTCTCTTCCTCTCGTTTTCTCTCAGCCTTGACGGAACAAGACCACCCATTGGGGACGTTTCTGATCAATGCAGTCATTATTCTTGCTGCACACATTCACACACACACACACACACATCTACGCATACACACAGATGTAGGGGACAAATGAGGGAGAGATGTGCTATGACTAGGTCAGAGCAGTAGGAAATGTAAATGTGTCCGGTGAAATATGCTGGTGAATGTCGCACCATTAGCCAGGCTGCAGAGCGAGCCGACTCTCTGGCCTCAGGTACAATAACAAGTGGAGATTTCGGTTTGTCACTGCCTTTCTTTTAACTTACTATTTTTGCTCCCACCTCTGTATGTCTTCTGTTTCTTTCTTTATATCTTTTTATTTAATTTTTCCCTGTCTAGCTGTCCTCTTTTCATGAGCTATAGCGCTGCCGAGACAAAGCAATAATATCCCTCTTGAAAAACACTCACTTCCTGTGCGCACCTGTGTGCATACATTGACGTGTTTATGTTTTTCATGTACCTGTGGACCATCTGGGATTTTAATCTGTTTTTATGTGCGCGTATGCACTCTTATGTGTTTGTGGGGCTTGTGGAAGCCCGATCCCAGTGGGGAACAGCAGCGATCCGAGTGGAACAGTGTAATGATTCCTGTCTGTTAGCTCTGCACCACCTGTACGCACACCAGTGTTTGCAGAGCCAGCCATGTCTGTTTGCCGTTTCTTAATGGCTTCACCCCCATTGGCAATACTGCGGGCTTTTTACTCGGCTGAGCTGCAAAGAGAGGGAAAGAGGAGAAGAAGAGAGATACTGTTTTGGTAGAGAAGGAGGAAACACATAAGATTAGCATAAGATATAGAAGATGAAAGAGAATAAAAGGAGGAGGGCTGGAGGTGCAGAAAAGATCCTGATGGGGGCACTGGAAGACCTGCTATGGCTTCATTTTCCCAGAGAGCTAAGGGAAGCAGTGGGGACAAGGCTCCATCTCACATACTCAAAAGATCTATTTGTGAGTGCACCATGGGAAGGGTGAGTTTATAGGGAATACAAATTAAGTCCAGTACTTGTTTCCTTACATTCTGCATGGTGGCAGTTTGATTTTGTCAGTGTTATGAACACCCATCAAGGAGAACTCAGGTAGCATGAGGGAGCCGAAAGTGACGCTTGGTGCGGATCGCTCCTTTGAGATGCACAATTTTGCTGTCAGAAGCAGTGGCCATTTGTATGAATAACACACTCAAGGTGGATACCGTAAAGTTCAGATGCGGCTCAGCAGATAAGAGACTGAAAGCTTAAGTAGCATTTGTTTTTCAACATGCAGGTCTGGCCATGCAAAAACCTGCAATTTAACATGAATGGTGAAGGAAATGTTTCAAGGGAAACATGGTAGCTCCTTTTTAGAAACAGCTTACTTCAGAGACAGCACAGAAATTTGAAATTTCACTGTATTTCAGGGTGATGAGAAGCAGGAATTCTGACCAAAATGATCAGAATTTTTCTACGGCAGACCTGCTTACACAGCTCAATGCCATGATATCCTGAGCAAGGGTGGATAGTTTGAGTGACCATTGTGGCTGGTATCCCTCTAAGCCAATACATGCAACAGTAGTTCTAGGAACATGACTGCAGATGTTGAAACATCACCCCATCATTTCACTTGCGGGACCGAGGACTTAACCTGTCTGCATGCTTCAAACAAAACGTTTGTTGAATTGTAAAGGCGTCTGAAATCCCCTCAGCCCCACAATTTTCTGACACCAGAATTGGAGGATCTGACAATATTTGCAACTGACAAGCACACACACTTCACGCTTTGATTGGCTAGGTGAGGAAAGGGGAGAGAGTAAGCTTGATTTGAACGCCTCTCTCGAGCACTCTTTTCATTTTTCACAAAGCTACTTCTGTCACTTTTGATGTGTACAATCAAGTGCAACAGGATGAATGCCTTTGAGGAGAGTCTGTCCAAGAGTGTGCTCCATTTTCCTGTCGTAGCCCTCTATGACAGTTTTCAGAGAGTTTTCACCTTGCCTGTGAGTGTAGCCATTCTGCAGCAATAAACACCTTTGACATGTAAAAGCAACACAAACTAGTTTGTTTAATCTTAGAGGCAAAAGTCTTTCAAATATTTGTACAACAATGTTATAGTAGGGCTAAAAAATAAAGTTCTGCCACTGCTTTAGTTTTACTTTTACTTACTTTATACTGTTTTTTTTTTTTCAAATCTACAAAGACTCAAGGCAAATTTTGTCCTCATTGGCATGAAGAACTTGTAGGCATGCGTTGGACTGTTTTGCAGCCAAGTGTGAGTCAGCACATCCTGGTCTGAAGCTGTAGTCGTCTGCCAGAAAATGGTGAATTGCTACCTCCAGTTTGGGTTTTGACGTATCTCGGGATCTTGTCCATGAGCGAGAGTAGAGTGGATGGACTGTTGGATTGGTGCAGCATAAGGAGCAATGTGGGCATAGCACCAAACCGTTATGGTGAACAGGGGGCTTTCGATTTAACCTTCGCTGATGGTCGTGGGTTTTGGGTAGCTACCAAAAGAACAAAACTACAAAATGAGTTTCCTTCATATGTTAGCTGAACGTAGACTTACGGAGAGGATGAGGACCATGGACATCCAAACATCTGGAGCTGAACTCCTGGTGCCTTGTATCAAAGGGAATTGAGCTGGTGTTGACATGCTTAGTAGACCTCCTAGGCTGCTTTCTTTGGAGGTCTATCATGCAGATACAACCCAGGAAGAGAGAGGTGACTCATGGATACACTCAAACCTCATGGGAACTGTCTCATGGGAGATGGAGAACCTTGTTGGGTTATTGAGGTCTGAAATACCTTGCTTATCCAGGGTCAGGTCATGGTGACAGCTAGCCAAGTGGAAAGATATCTGGTGTAAGGTTGACAACTGGTGACTTGCTAACTGTACTGCTTTTAATATGAACTCTGGTTAAAGTTGGTTTATTTCACAACCTATCCAGATTTTAGAAAAAAAAACACACACTCAGTTTGTCCAGTTAGCACAGTTCAGTTTCTCACACTGCCTAAGATACACATAGCATGTAAACCTGTGATATGCAGGAGTGCGCTGGAAAATTGTGCAGCAGAATATCTTTTTATCCTCCATTGCTTCTTTCTTCCTGTGTCTCCCGGAGTTGAACACTATGGCTGGTTGCACAGTAAAGCAGGAGGCCCTATGGTCTTGTCACAGCAGGTAAATCAGAAGGTCTTGTTTCCGTTCTTACCCTCGGCACATCTTTGCACCAACATATTGGCCTATTTTCTCCCTGACGCTGCTAAGATAAGATGTCTACCCCCAGAGGGAAGGCTGAGCACACACACACACACACACACACACACACACAGAAACACACGGTTATACCCCAAAGTCTGTTCAACCCCTCTTAGAAGGTGACAGTTTTTGTTTGCCCATGTCCTGCTGTGTTCTCCCCCGGAGCATGGCTGACACCAGAGCAACGCGCCTCAATCATAAACAAGTCTGTGACATCAAATGGATAAGGGAGGAGAGAGAGCGAAGAAGAAGAAGAGAGAGGGTGGAGGAGAGACGTAGGCACAGGAGTAAAAAATGACTTTAACCAAATATCCCTCAGGGGGTTTGAAGACTCGGGTCGTGAGGGTGATTGGAGACTGGAGAGAGGAGGTATCAGTTAGAATTTTCTGGAGGGCAAACTGTCTTACAGCGGCAGTCATCTCAGTCACACTGACTGAGGTGCATTAATATTGGATTGTGCTGCATCTCGCCTCGACACAGACGAAGAGACGGAGTAAAAGATGCATTTCTACCCTGTGCTGTGAAAAGGCAAACCAGACAACATTATGCCCCTTTTAATGCTTGAAGGTCTTTCACTTTACTTGACGTCCCTCTAAACTTAGTTTTAAATCTCTTCTATACTAAAACAATAAATGCCCTTGATTGTTACTATTTACTTAATGTTTAAAGTTTATCTTTAGTTATATTTATATTAATTTTATAAAAGAGTTAAATAGTGACAGGTCATCAATTAAGTCACAGGATTCGCAGTTTCATAATTAATTCTAAGGAAAACATGAATGTTTGTACCAGCCAATAGTTGATGAGACATTTCTCTCAGAACAGAAACATTTACTACCCTTAGATACAACTTTTTAACGAGGGTGGCTAACAGGCTGACCAAGTGTCTTGCTTATAGCCCCGACAAGATGACCTTCAAAGTCCACCCACAACTGAGCACAGGTCGCTGACTGGCAGACGGCAGAGCAGAACGCAAGGCCAAAGAGTTTTCCACTCCCACACTCTGCTACAAGGTTTGGCCCCACCACCAAAATTCAGTCATATTACATACTTTCTATCACTTCCAACTATAAAGTTATAGCTAGGTGTCAGAGCTGTTAACTTCAGAGCATTCAATCACAGTTATTAGCTTTTTTAAAAAAAAAGTCAAATACAATGCGTCCTTTGGCTTAGAAAGCATCCTGAGTTGAAAAGTAGTTGGGTCAGAGAGGAAGTGACATGCTGTGAATTGGAGAGAGGCAGAATAGCTTTAGATGCAAACCTTTTTTGGGGAGGTTAAAATAAATTTTTAACACTATGCCAAGAAAGATAGAAAAGATAAAATGTTGAATAAAGTTTTTAAAGATTATTCAAAGGTTAGAGGGCTTTTTGGGGGCATCCTTTGACCTGAGGCCGGGACAACCCAGTGTCATTGCAAGGTCAGACGTCCTGGTGGCTAAAATCTTCAGTCCATTACTCAGACAAACTGCAGGAAACCTTGTCGATCATGTTAGAGTTGTTTTGATGTCAACTTCTTTTCATTTAGAAACTCTGTATTTAAGGTCGAGCACCCATTTCTGCTCTATCAGAGCAGAGTGACTAGCAAAGAAGTGAATGGGCGGACACTGCAGTTTGTTGTGCAGGAGTGAAACATTGTAGAACTAGGTTATGGCACATCACTAGAACATAACTTCTCCCCTTGCAAACACAGCAAATATGCAAATCCAAAATTTTCTTCAGATGTTTAATAGACTGAAGTGTCTGTAGTCTATTTCTTCATGCAGCTCTTTGATAAAAACTTAATTGAACAATTAAGTATAAAGTCTTCTAAATTTGAATGTTCTTTCTCTCCTCCTCACATTCACACACATAGACACACACACAGGCATCCAACTATTCTTATAACTAATAATTTGTTTGTGTGTTTGCTCCCATTGTCCAACTAACCCTCGTATGCAGCCAGTTAGGCTGTTGGTGAAGCATGTCTCATATTCTCGCAAAGGAAGTGATAGCATGAGCATTCTGGCTAATGGAGTCATTTGTGGGGGGAATGGTGTGTATGTATGGTACATCTGAGCTACCATGCTGAGGCTTGCTGGAGAGGACTAGACGGCGAGTAACATTACAGGGTGTAATTACTTCAAGCACCATTAGGAACACAATAACATCTGTGCTTAGGCGGAAAACAAAGTCCAGCACGCTCGCGCTGAGATGTGTTTGTGCATGTGCGACTTGCTCTATGTGTGTCTGCACAAACAGGTCCTCCCATTCAAGTGATTAACAAGTAATGAGTAGATTGCTCTAGCAACAGATTCCTTGTTTGCTAACAAAGCGCCCGCCGAGGTAATGTCTTGTCACTACAAAGTACGCAGCAGCAGCCTGCTGGCAGAGGCCAAAGTGCCACGGTGGATTCAGCAGGTGCAACTCTGGCAGCACTTTTGATCCAAAACCAACTTCACAGCGAGGATATTGAGTTTCATCCAGCATTCGGGGGAGTTACTTCTTAAAGAAATTGCCATTTACTTTTTTATAGTTTCAGCTCACCTAAGTTATTTTTTTTTAACATTTTACTATAAGTGGTATCAAGCCAAGAAGATAATTCTAGTTTTATTTGCCAAGGTTTTAAGATATCCCCTCTGAAAGCTGTGTTAACACTCCAATTCAATGGGGGAGCAAGTAATTTCACTGTTGGTACCAAAAGAACACTTGCAGAGCAAATATACCGTATATAATCACTCAAAAATGCAGCTGAGGATTTTTCCCACGCTGCATATAAATCATTCTAAAGTGCCCCTGCTTCAGCTAATTTCCAAGAATTCTACATCTATACAGTATGAATTTAAGTCCCATTAAGTAGTATACAGTGTTTGCATGTTAAAAAATAACTATTTGGTATGTTTTATATGCAGTTTGGTATGCTTGATTTTGATGCTCTTCCATTGTTAACAAACCGAAAGGAGCAACAACTGGTTGGACATGTCAGACCCTCTGTAAGACACTTAAAGCTATTTTTAATTCATGAAGGAATTTGTGATTGATTATTTATCTTACTCTGAAAGTCACCATGAGAGCACTAGCAATTTGTCCAACTTTTCTAACCTGATGCACCAGATAGTTTGTAACCTTGAACCATCCAGGAAGTCGCACGTGGAAACTGTTTTGAAAAGGGCAGGTGATTGGACAGATCATCTGTCTATCAGGGTTTATCATGGGAGGACTTCCAACAGATCAACAAACCATTTAATGTAGTAGACAAAAGCGATTAGCAGAATTACGAAATAAACTGAGGAATGTGAATGTGAGAAAACATGCTTTCCATGGAGAACTACTTTTAGTGCCATTCTTTGCTCTTTTTTCAGTGACAAAATGCTTTCAAGTTTTGATTTAATGATGTTACAGCAGCATTTCTAACATCTGATTGTTATTAAAGGAACTTTCTCTCTTCTTCACACCACAACAATGACCTGCTGGTAGCTCCTAACAGGACGCTGATCTGTCCAGAACACTGTGGTTCAGACACAAGTGCATTGCTTGAAATGCATGTTTTGCTGCGTAAATGAAACCCTATATACAGAAAACAAGGCCTCTTTGTGGTTGAACACTGTAACTTTATGGTGTCTAGTTACGTTGTCTCTAGCCCACCCTCAACATGTTGATGTGTCTATGCTGGTCACTTCACAGACATCCTCACATGCCTCGAGGGACTGGGAACATCTTGCAGTATCAGATTACGTTGGCCAACATTTAGTTTACGGCATAGAATTGCTGCAACAAAATTTAAATGTAGCATCATGTCCTTTAATGCACAAATAATGCAAGTAGAAACTCTTCCCATTCAAAACGACGGCACTGCAGGTGATTGGTTTTCACCCTCGGTGCACATTAGGCTAAACTACCTCTGAAACGAATGCATTGTGGAGCAAATTACATATCACACCATTGCTTCAAGACGATTACTACGATTTGCAGGATTAAGAAGATGCTGGGTGCACTTGTATAGCCTCGCTAATTGCTGTATTAATGCTGATTCAAGTGCCTCTGAATTGGAGTGTTTGCTTTTACTCAAAATTACCATAAGGCAAAATGGTTTTGTGTAACGGTTCAAAAAAAATGATTCACTATCACATTTCTCATGCTGCCGCTCAAATTGCTAACACAGAATGGCCATGAAAGATCGGTGGTAAGTGCTTAAATGATACCTGAGCTCAGTCTGAACGTAGCTGAGCTTCGATCAGAGCTGATTAATCTGTTATAAGTTCTACGTGTAGCAACTCACTGTTAATCATGCTGTTTTGAAATCCCTCCTCTTGACACCATTTGCATGTATTTCCTATGAACTAAAGAGCTAGATACCATGAAAAGTCAGGGGTCAAAAAGTTGCAGGATATCATTCTTTGAATTTTTCATAAGCAAGCAACCTTTAGTTTGTTCACTTCTGTAGGTTACAGTTGATCTATCTATATCCATACTGATAAATGCCAGGCTTTGCAAGCAGAATCTTACAAAACAATCATCAACATCTATTTATTGGCTTAATCCAGAGCTTTTCACCACACTGCGTTGTCCTCATCAGCAGATAAAGATTGCTCAGCTGTCATGGAACTGAAATAATTAAAAATATATGATACTTTAAAGTGTTACCACCCATGTTGAGTCAAGGTGATATTCACTCTTGAGCTTGGAAACTGCAGTGGACCAAATAATTTCAACTCATGGTCCATTTCTTATCAGCTGATGGAGTTCTGACATGGAGTTGCACGGGAAATGCAGATGTTCAACCTTTACATGATTAGCACTTTAAGTGCTTCTCATCAGTGTTTGCATTGAGCTTCATGAGCTCATTGTTCTCCCATTTAGTCCTTCAGTTTAGAAAACACTTGTCTATTCTCGTCTCGTCAGACATGGACGATCAACACATTTTGTCTTTGAAGTTGAAGGCGTTGTTAGTATTTACCTCTAGCTTTCATTGTTAATCAATACGATTATTTGCTGCATTATTAATGTTTGAATCAATCATCAGAAAACAGTTAAAATGCTCTTCAGAGTTTCCTTGAGCCAAAAGTTAAATATTTAAAGAGCTGTCTATCTACATGCTCTCTTTGGGTCTATCTACATTTGAGGAACTGGAGTTTTGCTCTGAATATTAAAATATGCATTGATCAAGAATTTATAAGGTGATAAGATGTAGCTCTTCAGCTAATATCTAATTGATAAATTTGTGAAGTAGTTAAGTTCTTATTGTAACTTCTGAGCATTTGTGCCTGATAAGAAAATTGTAGGCTATGAATCAAAATATTAATCTATATTTATTTTTTGTAAACTAAATGCAAGCAGGTTTGTTTCTGAGTGAGACTGCAGTGATGTTGTTAGTCAAATAGATTTGACTTTTCATATCCTGAACCAAACCATTGAGGAGAATACAGAGCCCCTCAAACAACTCAAGTTTCGCTCTCATTTCAGCGTTTCACCAAACTGCACAAGACTAATGGATACAATAATGATATCCTCATTAAAAACACATGGTTTCAGCTGTAAGGTCTGACCTCCAGCATGTGAGAGTGCATTAGTGAGTTGAAATGTGTGAGCAAAGGCGAGCGTGGGTGAGAGATGGGGAGGTGAGAGATAAGAGGCCGGCAGTGGCTCCTGACTGAGAAGATAGACTGTTATGGCCTCATTGATCTAAGTCTCTCACAGGGAGCCAATTCCAATCAATACAGAGAGAAGCAGGGAACAGCACTGCCCCTGTAGTATCTGCTCTCTCTGTCCCTCTGTCTCTGCTGCACGCTCCCATCGTCTTCATGCCTCCAACCTTCCTCTTGGACTCAAACAAGCAAATGCGGCGACTTTTGTTTGGCTTGTGCTGCCCACCTGCTGTGGACCAAAAGCAGTTTTCTAGATTTGGCAGCAAAAATTTTTGGCTTCATGCAACCATGGCAAGTGCAATGCTGTTTGCCACAACCAGGACCTTTACCTGATCTCACTTTTCCTGCTTTTCATCGCTGCAGAGCAGCTTGACAGTGACATTTTCCGATGCACATAGCCCTTCTGGAATTTCACTGAGAGAAAGAATTCCAAGCCGATACATGCCAATACAATGGTAGCCCAAGGTGACCAAGGATTCAAACAGAAAAAAACAGCAGAAGTAAAACACTACACGCCTTCGTACTGCTGTGTCTAGTGTCTAGAAGAGTCAGTTTTCCAATTTGACTCATAACAGTGACATGATCATTATGTTTTAACTCAAGATATCCTCCGTAGCCTCCTAAACAGGAGCCGTGTTCATGTTAGTGCACACGTTGTTCAAAAACTCTCTTGACACAAGACACACAGCTGCAGCTGTGTTACATTCTTGCTGATGTCGTGTCTAAGGTGCAAATATCTCTACTGCTTAGCTGCTGATTTGAGGGCCTGGTTAAAAATGCCAAATCAGGTCATTAATAATGGAAATAATCTTGAAGCAAGTCCGTTTCACACCTCAAACACTCTCAGGAGACCTAGTGGCTGTATGTGTGGGTATAAGGCACAAAAAAAGAAGACAATAAGGGTGAAAGCGTGTGTTTTTCTGTGATATTTTATGTGTGCGAAAGAGCAAATAAACATTTTGATGGAAATGCGGGTGAGTTTGCGAGAGAATGTGTGAGAGAGAGAGTGAATGAATGAGAGCATCCAGGGCGTGTAACAGCACTGTCATCTCCTGTTAGGAACCCTTTGTTTGGATAAAGATGGGTAAAGACACCAGCGAATTGAGGACAACCGCCGCCTTGTGTGCGTTTGTGTGCGTATGTGCGGCGGAGAATGTTTGCCACCGTTTTGTCTCACCTTGTCTCAGGTGGGATGTCGAAATGAGATAGCGGCTCTCAAGAGGACTTCAGACAAGCAGATGGAGAATAAATCAATAAGGAAGTAGCAAAGCAAGAAAACAGGAGGATGGGAAGAGGAAGGGAATTTGGATGAGGCCAGAAAACCCCATTTTGTCCTTGTGGTGGTACTAGGCCTCATATTAAGAGAAGTGTGCAACCATCAGTTGTTCAGAGACAGATTACTCAATACGGTCAGCACAGTCGCACTTTGGTGACTGTGAGTGGGAGCAGGGGAGAAAACTTTTAAATCTATCGATAAAAAGAAAAAAGTAACAAGGATGACCTTTAGTTAGTTATCTTTCGTTGGAAGGTGCACCTATGGTATTATTTCATTTATATTATTTCGTTCTTTATAATATGAAAAAATATTTATGTTTTAATTTCAATTGTCTGGCTAATGTTAAAAAAATTCCTTTACGCATAAATTAATATATATTTTTCCTCTTGGCTTAGATTCATCTATTTGGGTTGTTTTTGTGTGAAATGCCAACTGTTGGAAATATCATTTATAAAGATGTCTGCAGTGTTTCAAATATAATGGAACATAATGACACTCAGAAAATCTAATAACCCTCTTGTGGGTAATTTCGCATATGAACAATTTTCTTTTTTACCAAATTTGCCCATCATCACACAAAAGGAAGCATGTTAGCTCACCAAGCTTTTTAACGCAGGAGGAGGACACTGTTAATGTTTGAATCTCATGCTGCTACAAGCAGAAGCCTCTTATACCTGAGTGTCATTAAAATTATGCAAAACAGTTTCAGATATTAACATTACATGCCCAAAGTGCAAAAAACCCCCAAAAAACCTCCAAATGAAGTCCAATATTTCCTCATTAGCTCTACTTTGGTTTCCACCAACATCTAAAAGCAATATCTGCAACTTCAACAAAATTATCAGCTCGCTTATTAATTTGATTGTTTGTTTGGCCTCTTTCATTTTGTGTTTGTGTGTGTGTTTTGTGTTTTGTTGCTGAAAATCTCGTGAACACCAGTGGAATGAACTCAACTCAGATAAAAGCAACTAAAAATGTTTTGCAGGACACAGTATCATTTATTCATCATGACATTTGATGTTTACTACAAATAGATAACAGAAATGACAAACATGGCATTATTATTGTGAGTCTGCAGTTTAGCAATACAAATGAAGGAAACAGTACTTCAGTATGTGATACCAGTAACTAAAGATCAGGATATCACAGCCTCCATCAGTTCAAACGATTTCCCAGAAAAAAATCTGTCTCTTGTAGTTTTTTCATATTTATGGAAGAACAGTACTAAAATAATGAAATAGCTGTTAATACTATTCATGTAAATTAGATTAAAAATAGTTAAAAATGAAATA
>JAQNCA010000018.1:6056907-6074761 GCA_029783725.1 Acanthurus tractus
TTACATTATAACAAATACTTCTTCCTTACTACACTCACATACATAGAGATAGATATCTAGAGAGATAGAGAGAGAGAGAGAGAGAGAGAGAGAGAGAGAGAGAGAGAGAGAGAGAGAGAGAGAGAGAGAAGAGAAAGAGAGAGAGAGAAAAGAGAGAGAGAAAAGAGAGAGAGAGATGAAAAGAAATTATATTGTCAAAATCCCCTTTCATCTCACTCAGTGTCGCAGAAAGGTTCAGCTCTGTCCGGCGCACTACTTTCTTCGACTTCACGGGGTGCCACTAACTCTCTATTCTCTTTTCTTTTCTTTTCTTCTCTTTTTTTCACCCTCTCTCTCTCCCTTTCTTCGCTCCCTTTCTCACCCTCTCTCATCCCAATAGCAGAGTGACAGCCATTTATTTCACATCAGACCCACTTTATGACTGCAGCCGCTTTGCATTCATGCTGGACGGTCTGCCTAAAAGGCTTTCTGACAAGGCCATGAATACACTTAGCGGCTTCTCACTCCTTGTTTCTCTCCGCTTGGCTGGACAGTGATGCTGATATTAAGTGAACTCTGATGCAAAGTCCCTCTCATCCTACTCATACGACTACTTGTCTACCTTTCTGTGGTGCAAGTAAAGCAGCAAAGACAGCTTCAAGCTAGAGGCCCCCCCAACATTACTCCATGGGTTCATCGATCTGTAGTCATTAAACACCAAAGATATCTTTTTTTTTCTTTTATATATTAGGTAGATCTGGCATCTGAATTGCCAAAGTGAAAACAAGAATAATGTGAGAGACTCTCTAAAGTCTGCTTAATGCAACACTAAGTATGCCCCCAATTATTTTCTAAAACAAACATGCAAAACACAGGATACAAGATAATGGTTTCAGGCACTGGCCATCAGTGTAAAAATTACATTTTTTTTTTGCTAATGAGGAAGCTAATGGATAGTTTGCAAGCTTTGACACAACGTCTGTGACAAGTAAAAAGTTGCTGCAATAGTTCTGAAAAATTGTTTCTGTTGACTATAAAACTCAGCAATGTTAGCCAACCACTGACGCTGTACTTTGAAATCGCTTTAAGCTAAATGCTTACGTTAGAAGGCTAACATGAACACAAGGTCAAAGCGAATATGATGCTGAGGTATAATATTTATGTTCACCATCTAAGTAAAGCCTGTTAACTTGCAAACATTTAGAACAATAGGAGTTTCTAGAAGCATAAATGGCCGGCCAGTGGTAGTCGTTCTATGAGGTAGCTGTGTTGTAACCAAGCTAGCAGCTTAGAAAGGCTGAAAGGCTCTCTGGAGTCTGTCTCTCTGTTGTGTCTGCTGCCTAATATCAGTCTATAACCAAAGCCCTGACATTTTACCATGGAAACAACATCGAGAGAGTACAGAGTACAGTCCAATGGTGCTATTACAAGTGCCCTTAGGAAGATTTCAAATATTTTCTGTTCACAAAATACCTATTAATAAGCATTGTAATAATGTCAGTATTAGAACAAGCATGTTTAATCACAAAAGAGTCATTTGATTTAGACCTCATCTTAAAGAAACATAGTCAAGTGTGCAGTACATCTTTAAGATACATTGTCTGTAAAAAAAACCTGAAAATTTAGCCTACAGTTGTTAAAAAACAATAGTGGACACTGTTTTCCCCAAATTTAAAATTGTGCCTTATAGTAGAGTAGTATAATAATATCTAACATGTGATTTTTTATTTTAGAATAGTCCTAATAGATCTGTAAAACTGGAAATAAATAATAATCTTGTCTAATCAGATTTAATTGCATGAGTGCTGCTGGTCTTTGTGATCCAAACAATGGATGAACAAGTCAAAATCTTAATCTTGGAGTTAAAAGTCACCTCAGGATGTCAGTGTTGGCTCAAAACCCAGTTTGCAGTGAGGCAGCTACTGTAGAAGAAATTCCTTACAAGAAATTTCTAAATGGGATAAACTTCCCGAGGTCCTTTCTGAGGTAATAATTACTAATCACCAGACTTCCCCTGGTAATATTTGTGCTATCCTGAGAGGGCATTAGTCTGGTATCGGCCTGTTCTCCCATACAGCATATACACCTGATGCAGCGATTATCAGGGCCTCTCTGGACCAGGGTGAAGGTTATTTATGATACGTGGGAAGGCACAAGGGCTGAGGCATTTGAACTGGAGTGAACCATAGTTGGACAATTGAGCTGACTCAGCAAATGAAGGTGCTAGCACAGCAAGAGGGGAAACTCTGCCTTCTGCTAGCTTTGTTTACAGACTTAACACACTCACAATCTATCTGTGCACAGATAGACCAGCTCCTAATGCTAAAAGCTGAATTTTTTTGCTGCAGAGTGACTGACAGGAGGCTTTTTGGGAAGGATGAAATTGTCTTCAAAGTTTCGCTGCATTTTGGTAAATCCTTCACCCGTACATGGGGATGTTTTTCTCATCCCTGCTCGATCCGAATCACATCAATTTTCCCTGCTCATTTCAGTTCTGAAGTATTCTGTATAGCATGGCTAATACACTGTTTATGCCCACTTACTTTAGAAGTAAGGAAAAATAATCATAAATTGAGTAGTATTCCCAGTGGGTAATACCTTAGAAAGCTTTTTGAAGTTTATTTACACACAGACAGGCTAAAGGTGACACACTAACATCAGCTCCTTCCCTCCTACCTGGTCTTCTTTGTTGGTGTGTCGAACAAGGTGCCTGAGGAAGCCCAGACGGGAGCACTTCCTGACGAGGATAAGGTCTGCGGTGCCGTCAGCGAGGTGAGCCGAGGGCGACAGGCCCTGTGGAGAGCGGGGGCAGGCGCAGCTCATGCTGGCCACATTGATGGCCATGAACTTTCCACGGATCACACTCCATTCACTGTTGCCATCTGAAAAAGTCAAGTCAAGAGCTGGAGCATGAGCACACATATACTTTACTGAGTTACACTGTGTGCTGTGGGCACAAACACCTTCTAAATTGTTCTTTGGAGCAACTGACATTAGTAACCTGTCACTCAACAAACTCTTTTGACTATTAAAAAGGAGTCAAACCAGCCTTTACTTTTCACTGCCCACAAAACCCTGATATTTACAAGCTTCTGTAAGGAAGCAGATATCTGTTTTGTGTGCTGTACATAAAAAGTAACTACAGCATGTGCTTTAAAGTTACTGGGGTTCATATGTGATTGATACAGCATCTCTCTTCTCATACAGAGCAATATAGTGCCAGTGTGGGAAATGATGGCAACCATAGTGGCATGCTCGACAAAATGTGTTTACTACCATCTTGTGGAAATGATGACAGTCTGTTTATTTATTACATCTGCTTTATTAATTGTTCATTTAAGACCTGGCCTAGTCAGGAATATCTAATTAAATACTATGTGTTAGGTTAATTTACTCTTAAATTAAAATGGTATTCCCAAGACTAAGAATGAGCTTACATGCTCAAAACATTAGCTGATTATCTTTAAAGTTTTCTTTAGCAATATCAGTGGAAACTATGTCAAGTACAATGCTTTAAAAGGTTTGAGAAGACAGATGCTGACATCTGACAGACATGACTTCAAGAGCTGTATTGTATTCTACTGAAATAACCACATTTGAGAAGTAAATTTAAAAAAAAACATCAATTAATTGTGTTATGTTGGAGGATCCAAGCTAGCAGTTTTCTCCAAGCACCTGAACTCACTTTGATTTAAGTTTGCTCCAAATGAAATTCTGTCTGGCACATTTGCACGGAAAATGTTGAGTTTGCAACCCCCTCCCCACGGCACTCAATCACTTGCTATTGCTTAAAAAATGTCATTACTGCATGTGTGTGTGCCTCGTGGACTGTTTCTGGGTTACTTACCGCCTCTCTTTTCACTGCACTGTTAAAGCTCCTCCATCTGACATTGACACACTAAGTGAACAGACCTTGAGCTATAGTAAATGATCTGTACTGTAATTTAATTGCAAGGCTGTATTCAACAGCAGTTTCACAGCATTTGCAAAAATGTGCCACATTAGATTTTTTTCTGTGTGGAGAAATCTGCCACCTTTAAGCTACTTACTTGTACCGGTTAGATAAGGGTTCATACGTAGGTAGAAGCTGAATGTTCTGATTCCCTTCAGCTTTTTTCACAAGTAATGATGTTTGACTGAACAAATCATCTGCATACCATTAGCTTTTTTTTTTTTTTTTTTTAAATTATGTTGTGTATTTCGCGAGTGCTTCTTGAGTCTTTAAGGTTAAGTTCCCAGCTTGTTACACAACAGCAGTGATGCTGATGAGGGTCCATTAAGATCCAGATGTCTTGGCATGAATTCTCAGAGCGGCTTTACCCTTGTGATTGAGCCGAGAGGAGAACTCTGATGCTAAATGTAGTGTGTGCTACCCTTGTTAGAGAGCTGCGTGTCTTATGCTTTTAAAACGCAATTAAGTTTGGACGTGAAAGGTCTCACAATATCTGACGAGGAAGTCATATAGAAAGAAGCCTGATTGGATTAACCTCAAGTTTGCTCGTCATGATGAAATGCACATGAACCCTCCAAATCTCAAATGACAGATGCGATGGTTGCACTTCACAAATCACCACTCTGTTCCTCAGAGATTAGCGAATGTTTACAAGCGGTGGTGTATCAAAGACACAGTATCACCCACGGGACTGCCGGCGCCTGTCACCAGGGTGATAGTCATTGGAGTTTGCTGCAAAAAGTGATCACAGACGTCCAAACCTCAGAGGGAAAATTATGTGATCTCCGAAAGCAAAACGATTCATTACCTTTCCCCCTCATTTGGCAAAACAAACTTACAGAGGTGATAATGCAACCCAATGATAACAAGCCCGCCGAGGCTACATTAAAAACAACAATATTCTAATTGGGAAGCAGTGATTAAAGCTCAAATAAAAAATTAAAAAACAACAACAAATCAAAATGAAGACTGTAGGCTCTGCATTAGGAGAATGTATCCAAAATGAATATTTGCTCTTTCAGAGGAGACGTTGGCTCATTTGCAGAGAGTGTGTGTCGTGCCTCATTGATTTAGCAGTTGTCTGAGATTTCCCTCGCCAGGAAGAAGAGAGAGAGAGAGAGAGAGAGAGGAAAAAAAAATCGCAAAACAAACGGCAGCACTGGCGTGAGGCAAACCCCCTGTCAGAGCTGGCAGAGCCAAATTTCTTCCTGATTAGTGGGAGTCTGTCACACAGCATACACACACACACAAACAGGTTAGGCCCGCTTTTATATTTACACAGGCAAAGAAATACACACACACACTCCATTGGAAACCACAGTGCAAGATAGCCAAGATAGAAAATCTTGACTATAATATCACGACACTAATTAGAGAGAAAAAAGCACACGTGGCTCATCTGCAGCTCGGAGTACACACAAAAACCCACAACAGCACACACACACACACACACACAGGAGTCAGTATTTCATCTGCCTCCAGAGGTTTGTGCTGCCGTATCTGTGGGTTGAGAGGACTGTAGATAATGAAGTGTGTGTGTGTGTGTGTGTGTGTGTGTTTGGGTCTTTGGGGACAGACGAGGGAAAAGGAGGCGACGCTGTGCTACTCGAGGGCTGAGTGGATGGACACCAGCCTCTCTTGGTGGGGGCGACAACAACATGCAATCGCATCAAGCTAACGCAGAGGGGGACACTGGAGATTTTTAAAACCGATAGGCAAGAAAAAAAAAAAAAAAGGCTCCGGCTGGGAGTTGTACATCGTCACTGACATCAGTTTATATTTTCTCGTCAATAACTCATCAAGAATCTCATTAAGAATTTTGCCATGCTGCGGGAGAAAAACAACCCCGACAGAAAATGGAGATGAAGTGAAATTTGAGAAAGAGATGATGATGCTGTTATTTACACACTCAGGTACTGCAGAATGTAAATCTCCCCTGATTTGTGTGCAACTTCAAGGGAAAAGCAGAACCAGTGTGAGATTGTCTCCTCTCCTTTGTTGTTTTTTTTTTCTTTTCTCTCAATCTACACATACAGAAATACTTGTTTTCACGCATCCTGAGGTCTCGAAATGGGCTCAGAACCGACGAATATGCAGATAATGAGTCAGAGAAATTAGGTGTTCACTTTTCGCTGTAATTAATATGAAATATTTCAAGTAATAACCCTAAACCTTACCTTTATCCGACTTTTCATTCTCCTCTGACATTTCCAGCTGCTCGCTCTCCTTTGATGATGGCTTGCGCTGACAGAAGCTGCACCTGAAACAAAAAAGTGTAACCTTGTTTTACAATCATCAAACCATCAGTGTTGTTGTGACATTCGAGGTTTTCAACAAGCTTTAATGATTCAATAATGCAAATAAATCCAGTCCGTCTTAAAATGACTTGTTAGAAAAGCTTCACGAAATCTGCAGCCAGAAAAGCTTTTTGTAATAAGAACATATCACTTTTTATGGTTAAAATTAGTTGCCAGGAAACATATCTTTCACAGATTAATGTTTTCAGCTTCTTTTATCCCCCATAATGAATGCAAACTGTGTCTGTGTCTAGCATCTCAAAAACCAAAGCACTTAGTCGAGCAATTTTTTGGGAAAAGACCGGATGGGCTCTCAGTCCGCAATATATCAGACAGGCTTCCCGACAACGTAAACTACCCCGTTTGAGCTATGGCTACAACTACTTTTGAACTACATCAGATAAGTTAGCACACTGTAAAATAGTGCTGATGCTTTGATGCTTTATTTACCCGGCTCGACATTGCAGCTTGTCCCTGGGGGTCCCCATGTTGTTCTCAGCAGGGAGGAAAGAGATGGTGCCTTCATAGTAGTTGTGACTTAGAAAGGTTTTCGCCCCTGGAACAAAAGCACAATGTTGGCCACAGAATGCATAGCGATGTGTTTAATTAGTTTTTTTTTTTTTTTATGTAGCTGTAATTATACCGAACGAGACAATTAAGGACAAAATTCTTAAAGGGACTCATAAACTAATTGGATCACTATTCTTCTTCTTGTGAGGCTGTCAAAGGTTAAACTGGGTAAAAAAAAACATTTTATTGAAGTTTAAGATAATGCAATCGTGAGTACAGATAACACATAACTGTTTTTTTCAACATAACGAGTTAAAAAGTGATATTGAAGGTGCAAGGTGTTATTATTTTTTGCAAAAACTTGGATTATGTGATTTGTTTGTGCAACGCAACTGCACATCTGCCGAAAAAGTTGCACAGTGCACAATTCATGCCCCTATATCTGTGAGTTCATGTTTTGTTTGTCACTTTGGTTGCAATAATTAACTATACATTAATGGTGGAGGGACTTTAAAAGGAATGTGTCATGCTATGTGTATGTATGCATGCACATTCTGGCCAGATTTCTGGATATAAATAAGCTCATGCCTAAACAAATAAATGGATTTAGGATGTGTGTGATATTTTGAGGAAAGATAGTTATGAATGGACCATTGTGCAGAAGCAGTTCATGCTCATACTTAAAGAACTTGTTCCAGGCATGCTTTCAAATGTGCACCCAGCTTTTTTGGGAGGGGTTTGAAAGGATTCACATCTTTGCATTTACCCCATTTGGCCCCAGACTTTGTTTAAAGCACTGTACATTTCACTGCGTGCAAGTATTTATTTGTAGCCTGAGTTGGTAGAGAAACCTTGTTGGTGTTAGTGATTGAATCTCAAAGCTTGGATCTCTGTGGAGTTTGGATTTCTTGAGTTTCTGAGTTAGATTTTTATCTTTATTCCTCTGAAGGCTGAAACCAGAGCAGGACCAGCAAGTTCAGGGATGTACTTCATGCTACTTCATATAAAAAAACACACACACACTTTGAGGTCCATAATCCAAGGGTTAAAAAAAGGTTTTAGCATGTAGGTTGGCTTAGCCTGAAGAGTCACTTGAGTTGAGAAAACAAGAGTCCTCATACCTGAAAGGTCATATCTAGCAGGACCCAGCCATCTCTTTTTCTCGCTCTCTGACAGTACATCACCATAGAAACCGTAGCCAAGCAACGAGACAGAGTATCTCAGAAAATCGTCATCGTGGTGAACTGAACTCACGTCCATTGGTTGGGAATCACCTGTCAAGATACACCCAGTTGAGTTGTAAAATGCCACTTCCTGCTTTGATTCTCAACAACATGCACATAAACATGACACTAAAACCTGGTAATCAACAGTCGTTTGGAGATTCCTCCACAATACTGATATACTGATAATAAAAATACAACAGGATGCCACCCTGACACGTGCTGCAAGTTCTCTAAGAGATGTTAAGTGACTCCTACTCACCCACAATAATGTGTAAAGCAGAGGTAACTGGATCATTTGTTCCCACTGTGGCAAAGCAGATGCAATCAGTGGACCCTGTTTGACAAGAGACACACAGGTCGATGGTCAATCAATGTGGCTCCAGCAAAGGCATGTATGTTAAAGACACTGACATGAGAAATGGCTCTTTACTTGAGATTTTAATTCACAAGTGAAATATTAGGAGACAATATGTGTAGAAACTTGAGCAACCAGAGAAGTTTGAAAAATAATCACATTACTCTGCACATGGTTAATTTTTTTTTGGAAACTTTTTCACCAGTACTCACTGGCATGCTGGGATGCTACACAAACAAGACTAAAAGCTTTGCTGACATCACTGTGAGGCTGAACTTCCCTACAGTGGTGCTTTGAGCTACATGCTAATACCAGCAAAATGCTCACAAAGACAGTGCTTACACCAGCATTCTCATAATTAGACACTAACAACACAACCATGTTTATGTTTAGCTAGTACAATGCTTATAAAATGCTCTCTCTCTACTGGAATGTTAGCATGCTAAAATTTGTCAATTACCATTTAAGTAGATGTACGGTTAAAGCCAATGGGAGTGTCATTAACCAAAGTGTTGGATTAATAACAAACGAGACCAGTTAGTGTGGATTATCAGGTCAATGCAGCTTTGGAGACATTCCATTAAAAAATGCGTCATAGTTTGGATTTGTTTTATGCATCACGGGCAAGTCTGGGCAGATGCCCAACCTAATTTGTTGTTTCAGGGATGGGTCAGTGGCTATGCCTGTTTGTAATAACTGTCTCCATAGACACAAAAAAGTAGATCAAGGGCTTGATTATACCCTACCTCTCTGTGCAGTTACTGACTTTGTAAATCCTTAAACTAAAGATGGACTTTGGTTAGGCCAACCAGTGAAATTGGTAACTTACCAATATCTTATCTCTTTTATATATCTATGATTTTTTTCCAGAGTTCTGGTTACTTTTTATTACTGAACTTATTACCAGCAAAGCTGTCGATAGACTGTGTCATTAATGTTCTTATCATAAGTGCAGCAGGCAGCATGTCTTCAAAGTTTTATGTGTTCTTATCTAAAGTGATCAGTACAGGCTGTATGGGAGTGTTGACACTACTGCAAAGTAAAGCTGTAAAGCTGTAAATGAATTGTGTAAATATTTAATTGATGGTTGCAATCAGTCCTAAAACTTCGGTCTTTAAGCAGAGTTTTATGTCTCTGAAAGCTAAGGAGAAAGTGAGAAGTAGGGAAATCTTTCAGTCATAAAGTAAAATAATCGGAGAGCTGCGGGCCCTGGGATATCATCAGCTCTCTTCAGCCAACAAATGAAGGATAAGAGGCATCCCATGCCTTGAAAGAAATGCTGAGTTTGATATTAAATCTTTCAACTTGAGAGGTAATAAGACTCTATCTCTCTTTCTGCGCAGCATAGAGTAATTTTAGACCTATCTGCCCCACTTTGATCATCTTCAAGTTTTAAAAATGGACCTATGAGTACTACTACTGATAAAAGACAGTGAGCGAGGGAGAGAGGAGAGAAAAAAGTGACATCTAACTCATGATGTTTTTACTTGGCTCACAGAAGCATGACAGCGGAAATCAGGCTTGTCATTCAGTGGTGGACTCACAGATGAGTATGAAGATGAGATCCCCTTCTCACTTTCTCTGACTTGCCCCTGCCCTTTCCGTGAATAATATCACTTATCTGGCCTCTGTTTCGTTTTCTTCCACAGGGCTTCAGAAACAGAACAAGTTTCCAAATACTCCACACAGGGCTGCACTACCTGCTATCTGATGAGCATAAAAATGGTGACATATGCTATGTGATACATCTAAAGCTACTCAGTAAAAGCCAACTGACTTTGAAGGGATTTAAGTGGCACACACAGATGTTAAACGATCTTCAGTCCTCAGATGTTCAATGTTTCATTCCCCTTAAGTTACTGAGCCGCAGTAGCCTGTTGGCATATTCATAGGAGAGAGTACTAACTGTCACAAGGCATATCCTCAGCAGAGAAGCTCCTGTTTTTTTCCTGCTTTCGCCTCCTTGCAAGTAAAATCATCTTAAAAGTGCTATCATCTTTATCTCAGGGACGGCAATAGAGCCATAACAACAGCAGTGAACCCTTCTGAATCAGACAAGTGGACCTTTTAGCTACAATAAATAATAAAAAATAATCTATCTTAATCAATCTAACAAATCTAAACGTTCAGTGTGTCATGGTTTATCTGGCATTCAGTTTCATGCTAACTTACAAAAGTGTAATAAGGATGTTTTAAAGGACATATGTGTATATAATAATGTTGTGACAAGGCCATAAATTAATTCAGGACTTTTAATCTCATCCTTTACATAGAGGACTCTGATACCTGAGGCATAACTATAACTTTGAGAGCAATATTGATACTTTTATTGATGAAATTAAAACTAACAAGTGAGCAAAGACACACTCTTATCAGGATACAAAAGTGTATTTGCCAAGGTGTTACCGACACATAACATAATCGGCAGTATTTAAGACATTGTTTCAAGAATTTTTTTTTTGAAAGTTGAGATGATTGACTGACATTTGTAATTCTGGGGCATTTCAGAGAGTTGTTAGAGCAAAGATAGCAGAGAAGAAGGTGGGAGAGAGAGAGAAAGAGATACTTAAACAGGGGACTTTGTAGTCTATGGAGAGTGCCTCTGTACTTTCAGACTTCTCTGCTCTGTCTGCTTTCAGCCCTGAGACCATTCTTTCTTACTGAAGATGTAAATCTTTAAAAACTAGCAACAAATATATTTTCATTTTTTTTAAAAAATGGCTAAAAAACATCTTTAAACAGCTGGACACTGCATTTGTTCCTTCTTTTTCCTGCAAATGTTCCTTAAACAGGAGTAAGCGGTGTGTGTTCTGGGGACTACTTTCAGCGGCGGATTATTTAGTGCTCATGATGACTGCGCAATGATTAGAGCATTACGGTCATGATTGGTATCCTGAGTTTAGTTCATTTCTATTTTATTTTGTCAACCCTTTAGCCGTTTCCTGTCAAGTTGCCCTCCTCTGTCCTGATGTGTTTCACCTGTGTTGATTGCCCCATCTGTGTCTCATACATCACAGAGTGTGTGGAGTCTTTGTGTTTCCCCTTGTCTTTATCAATTCGTCTCTTTTGTTCTCTGTATCTGTCTTCTGTGTTCACTCCCTGGCTGTGTGTCCTTGTCACATTTGTGCCAGTTCATCTTGTCCTTCCAAGATTGTTGTTATTTTTAGTTTTTTTTTTTTTGTTATTTCTGTGTTTTTTCTTGGTTCAAATTTGTGCTCTCATGTTTTTGTTTTTGTTTTGTTTTTTAAATTAAACTTGCTTTTAGTTGGTTTGGTCCTTTCAGCCCAGGACAATTATGGCTTAATTTACACTTTAAAGTGTGTGACATGAAATGGAGAATTGGGAGAGAAAATCTGAAACATTATTACACACGGGGTTTGTTTGTGATTTTTCAAATAGCTTTGCCATATTTTTCGCTCATTAGAAGGTCACTGCAGTACACCAATGTCACAAACAATCGACCAGCACTTTTCGACCAGCATTGTGCCACTAAAATGTGGGTAGTATGTGCAAATGAAAAATTTTCAACTTCTCTGTTTTTTCCATTTTGTGTCTCAGCCATTTTTCAGTTTTGCTCCAGTTTTGTAACACCAATTTCAAAAACACTTGCATCTTTCTACTGAATAGGCAGCCCAGTTTTATTCTCACAAAGACAGGATATGTAGTTACTTCTTCCAGTGACTGAGCTGAGAGAGAACTTTTGAAGGGACCCTTGTGAATCAGATTGCTGCTCATTAACATGCCTGCACTTATACATTGTTGTTGAGAAAGGAACGAACATTCACTGAGAAGAGGTTGGCCTTGGTCAAGTGAGGTTTTGTGGAACTCTCCCTTGACGAAAGCAAAACGAACCACTGCCAGTTTTCAAGCAACAACTAGCTTTGCATTAAATTACATAAGTATGACATTTAGAGCATATATAGAGCAGTTATTGTCTATTGACTTGAGAGCTTTCATTCCTAAGAGTCTTTATCGACAGCTTTAACTGTTTGAGAAAAACTGCTGTGACAAGACACTAGGCCATTAAACAGTACAATAAAAAGCTCAGAACATGACACATGTAACATTTTAATTTATGTGTGCGTGTCAAAGGGCAAAGAATTTAAATCAATAAACTCAAATCATGGTTGTAATTGGCCTAAGAATCATTAACTCTGTCCCAAGTTGATTTTAAAAACGCCTCTGTTATTACATCAAGCTGTGCACCGCATATCCTCTCACTGTTCCTCAATAACTGTATATCTATTCTCATGAAAATGACTGTGATTAAAAAATGTCACAAAGCATGTATCCTTTCATGGCACTAGAAATGATTGACCCTCTGCAGGCCCCCATGGGACACCCTGCCTTGTTGCCATAGAGATTCTCTCTTCAGCGACCCTGAATCAGCAGGTCTGAAGTTCTATACAATTGAAATTAATTATAGTTCTGTTAAGAGGAGTTTTTAAAGAGCAGTGCCCATTAAAGTCTGCAGGAAAAAAAATACGTCTATCATGCTTTATTTATCCTAACAAAACAAGTAAATACAAGTAAATATTAATATTGATAAACCCCTTTGTAACTGAATACTTTGGTATGTAAGTTCTACACAAGAAGTGTCTCCTCTAATAGACTTAAAACTGAGATCCTAAATTTCTCAGAGCCATCAGCTTTGGTTCATATTGAATGTATAGATATGAAAAGAAAGGACAGCAATGGCAAAAAGGGAAGCATGATTTTTTAAAAAGAGTTAAAAAAATGAGTTTCAGGCAAATTCTAATATTTTATGCCTCATTTAAAGTTAAAATGATGATTTTAAAAAAGTAACACCACAAGACGATGTTGACCTGAAAAGTTTCTGTGACCTGAAAGGAAAATGAAAATTGAAAAAGACATTACAATGGGCCCGGATATGCAATCAGTTTTTACTTGAAATTTTCCTTAATACATTTGTAATTTACATAGTACAGATTGATTTTTTTTCTAAAGTTTATGTGACAAAGAATAATTCAAGTTTAAGTTTTGACTGCCATGGAAGCTAAACGTAGAAAGTTTGACTGAGTTGTCAAAATGTTCATGGAAGCAGATCTCATGTCATTCCTTAGCATCTACTTAAACGTAATTTAACTATAAAGCTAAACTCATTCCATGTGAAGCTTTTAAGAGGTAGTTTGACATTTTGGAAAAAAAATTCACACATTTACCTTCTTGCTGACAGCCGAGACAATTGATACCATTTTAGTTTTTGTTGGTTTAAAATAAGGTTACAGCCTGCAGCCTGTTAGCTGACAGCATTTTAGCTTCAAAGTTGCTGCTTCCAGGTGTCACTTTTTAACTTTTCTAAACTTTTGCCCTTCTACAGATTAAATAGACACATCATGTTATTTATTTTATATATTAATTATGTTAATTATGAAGCTTTAGAAGTGCTGGAGGCATATTTTGTTTGGACAGAGATGAGATAGTTGTTTCTCTCTTTTTACAGGCTTTGTGATAAGCTAAGCTAACCCCATGCTGTGTGTAGCATCAGGTTTATTGTACAGACATTAAAGTTGCATAAATCTTCTATATTATTTTTCATTTATATTCTGTATGTTTTTTTAGTGGTATAAGTATATTTCAAAATGTGATTTTTTTTCTTTTATTAATCTAACACCTCATAAACTGCTCCTTTATAAACTGCTAATTTAATACCCTGGATGTGTAAAATGGAATATACTAGCCAAATCTCACCTGCAGGAATTATTCCTATGCGTAGAGAACATGGCACCAATTCTGCATCTGGTTGGTTCTCATCCACACCGTTATCTGATTGAGTTCTTGTGACCAACCCATTCAGGATCTCACTGAACATACCATCTCCACCCACACACACGACCCTGGACAAACAAAAAGTATCAACAATTTGCATTAGTTTGGCATGAGTTCTCTGATATGTTTTATTATTATTGAGGATAGTTTCAGTTCACACGTGTGGCCTGGGAAGTTGCCACAAAAAAAAAAAAGCTTGGTTGCACTTCATGTTTTTGCAATATGCACAGACTTATTTGGAAAAATGACAACACAGTGAGAAAACCTTGACCGTATTATGGTGGCAGATGTAACTATGAAACCTTTGAATACATAAAAACACTGTAATACTGGGTGGAGCAGTATGATAGTCTTTAGTCTATATCATCTTATATCTTCACAGAAATTGACCTATAAATAATATGAACTGCTGAGTAAAAGCGTAATGGACTCTAACCCTGCTCTGCTGGACTGAATATCTGATAAATAGAAGATGGAGAAGGCAGGGCACTTGGCAGAAACAACCTTTCATGTTATTGATGGCCTTCAGCCTATATTCCACTATCAGCAGCATTTTATCTTCACATGCTCCTTTAGCTCAAAGTCATGAGCTGCAGCATCATGTACCACTTGTGTTGAGCACATAATCTTATGTGACTTAGGTCAGTTATTAGTAGATTATTAACTTAAAAGTTTTTATGGGATTTGAGAGATTCAACTACATACCTAAAATTATTGTTAAATGTTGAAGTTCTAATACTGTTGGCAACTGACCATTTGATTTTAATAAAATGTCTTAAGTTTTTAAGGAGGCATACTGAAATTCTGTCTCGCTCAAGACCTTATGTATTGCAATAGCATGGGCAATAGGGACAATTAATGCTACATCAATCATTTAACTCATGGAGAACCACAGGGATATATCCAGGGTTCTTACTATTCTGTCTTGAAGCACCTTTTAGATATTTTTTTTGGAAAGTATTGCTTGAGTTTACATTTCATCAAGACAGCTCAGTGTCAGAGGGATTAAATCTTGGGGACTTCAGATTGGATTAAACTTTAATATTATACTGAGTAAAAGTAGACAACAGAATGCAGTTTAGCATCTAACTACAGGGGATATGAGGCGTATTTGTGATTATATTCATCCTTCATCCTGCAGGACTCCGGTAAGGGTAGACTCTTTGTCTTGCATCGGGGATGCTTGGTGTTTAAATGCAGTTTTAAGTGCCTACCAAAAACAGAAATCCCATCAGCCTTGGCTGCACTTTATGTTTAATGCTAATTGGCAATATTTGCATGCTAACAAGCTAAATGAACATGGTAAACATTGTGCCTGCTGAGTGTTATCAGGTTAGAATTTTCATTTCAAACACATAAGAATGCTGACAAAGGCACAGTGGTGCTTTGAGCTAAATATTTAAGAAGAGCCATACAGAGCCACTATGACAGTAAACTGTGGGTAATTTCATCATTGTATCATATGTATGTTGTATGGCTTAGTGTTATTGTTATCATTGCTACTCTAGAATATGAGGTTAAAGGAAAAAAGTAAAATAAAACAAAGTATGAAGTCAGTATGTTATATGCTATACTACCCACATATGTACTGATATTTATCCGTCAAATGTTAGGAAACTCTGACTTAAATGGAGTAACACTGACCAAAAATCGTAACAGGAAATCTAAACTCGAAGTAAATGTAGGTCAGCATCTGATATTATCAGAATGACAGTGCTTGTTCAGAGTGTGAGAAACATGTAGGGCTTTGTCTCAGTGATTACAATCTAGATAACAACACAACAGGGCCTCATGAAAAGCTCCTCTCATATGTGATAATTGATACACAGTTCATGGCCCAGTCTGATTTATCACAATAGGAACAGACAAGAGTCAACTCCATGCCACAGTTAAGAACTACTGTTAAAAGCAGCTGAAAGCAGCAGCTATCTAGCTTGAGTACTCACCCATCATATTTATCTAGATTGGCCTCTGTTTTCAAGTGGTCCCTGGCATGATTGGCCCGCTCTGTAACTATAGAAACAAATCCATTGGCAAACATTAGGATAAGTTCCATGAAAAAGGAATTTACATACAAAATAACAAGACTTGGCTTGACGAGTACAACAAGCAGGCTGTTGCAGACATTTGAAATGCTGTTTAAGGCGAGGAAAATTACTGCACTTCTAAAACATTCACAGAAGCCTGTTGTGCAGATTAATGTTTAGAAAAGGCAAAGGCACTGTGGAACAAAACAAACCCATTCAGCTATTGTATATCTGCCCACAAAATGAGCCCTGAGCCCACAAAGAAAAAAAAAAACAAATATTCCATAGTAAATCTGTTTACCGGGCATATAATATCAACACAAATACAATACTGAAATTCATAGCAGCTGTAGGAAGCCCAGAGTGAATAGAATTCACTCTGATGGACCATCAATACCCAAGACTATGTGTAGCTGGAGCAAACACTTATTGAATAATAGATGTGTTTGGATACCCAAGCTTATCAACTATCACAGTTTCCATTAGAATGTTGGTGTGATAAATGGCACTTTAAGCCAAATCATATCCTTGCAAGCCTCTTCAGTCCCTGTGAGAGGCAACAGTGGCAGTAGAGATCTATATGGTGGCCATTGAGGCTCATTTTTTATTTAAATGTTAAAAAACGCTCCTGATAGGGACCCACCAATCACGTCGGCCGAGATGCCAGCCCGGCGAAACAGCGGAGCCACCTTCTGCTCGTAAATACGCTTGCCGCACCGCTTTCCCCCATAGGGATTGATGTATACCAGAAGGCAATTCGGTCGGTTTGCTGCAAAGAGAGGGAGGGGAATGAGATAATCATTAGAAAAGCTGTGTTTACCTTTTTTTTTACGAATGTTTAACTGACAGCAGCTTGATGAAGTTTTCATTAACCAGAGACCTTTCTTAAAATACTCTGTCAAACTTCCTCGTGCCCAAAACACGCTGTTCAAGAAATAAATGGCATGTCTACTGACTGTGGGAGGAGTGTGAAGAAGAGTGTGAAGCATTTCAGAGGTGCTGCATCATTCGCTGATAAACTAACAAAGTGCTGCAATGGAGAATGCTAAATGGCTTGTTTATGGCTGTTGTGGAAGACTGCGTTTAGGACAACAAACTGAAATACAGCAGCTGTTCAAATTGAAAATGAATGAATTGGGATCAAGAGTTAAATGAGCACAAAGAAATATAGGGTGCAATATTGTTTGGCTATAAGACAAAAGTTCCATTCAATTACATAAATGGATTGTCAATGGGTGGGTGATACAAAGGTGTATTTCAGAGAAGACTTAACACCATTGAACACACGAAGGCTTCATCTTCACAACGAATGTTGTTAATTTACTTGAATTGATTAATCCTGCAGGGCTAGGCAGACCATTTCAAACAGGTTAAATCCTTCTTACACTCTGATTTCCACATGCTGCACACACACTAAATCCTGCAGCAGCACAATCGTGTTGTCGGCTTGCAATCATGTCCTCAGTATAAAATACACCTTAGCACTCATCTATGTGAAAAAATGTAACAAAGCTTACTGTTTTTATGACAAATAGCAAAAAACATTCTTATAGTCATGTAATGTTAATAAATCATTGAAAGAAAAATGCATTACATTGTCAGGAGGACATTTTTTCCACAATGCTTGTTTTTTGAGAAGATTATGTCTTTATTTTAAATAGTGTCAGCTGCAGAGACTCAATAAAGGCAGGAGAAATACAGATAATGACTTGCAACAA
>JAQNCA010000018.1:6075162-6087871 GCA_029783725.1 Acanthurus tractus
TGCACTTAACTCGATTAACTCCAGTGTGTACAATTTAGCTACAATTTTTTGGACTTTAACCGTAGCGGGTTTACTGGTTTTATAATACTTGACAACATGTGGAGTTTAATGAGTTGCCTTTATAGACACAGAAATGTGACAATAAGACAGCCTTATCCTTCTATTAGACAGAGCTGGTAATATAATGCTGAAAAGGTTAAGTAAGTAAAGATATCTATTTAATATATCTATTTAATATTGAAAACAACGTTAACTTCATAGCAACTGTTGACATAAATACCTAGTCTTTGTTATTCAAGTTTTACAGTTTTCCTGTAAACTGTTTACTTACATTTCTATCATTTCCCAGTAGCTTGCTTCATACATTGTTGATGTAGCCCACAATAAAAGCATCATTTTAAGTATCTCAGTACATAACTGAAGGCAATGCCATGTAGCAATAGTGAACTCAGAGAGAAGTCAAGGTTTTGTTTAGGGCCAATACCGTTACCTGTGTTACATTATGTATTTTTTGGTTGTGTCTCAAAGAAGCAGTCAATGAAACACACAGAAAAAGTAAAGTACTATGCAGTAAAGCCAATGTGCATATCTGTCGCCAGCTATCAAAACTGTTTGACAAATATAAGCCCAAAACACTACAAATATAAAACTTCTAAACCAGTAGTTGTCAAGTGGTTTGGCAAGATGTCTTTTAAAAGCACAATGACAATATGATGGCACATGTTGCAAAACATGCTACATTAAATCCATATATATGAGTATTATCATACCTTTTCAAAAATGTGGCTATTTTTGTGATTTCCAACTAGTTATGTGAATGCTATTCAGCTCTCTAGCTAAATGCTGGCAACCATACTAGCTCCCTTAAGTTCAGGAGCACAGCAGCTTTGTGGCAGCTTAGTCTAGTTTGGCAGTGACATACTGACAAAATATCACTATGGGAGGAGAGTATAAAACGTTATTTCCAGCATATGCTTTACCAAAACTACTACTTTCATGCAATCACAACTGAGAATGCTTTACCCCTTTGTACTTACCTTTAGCTCTGTCGAGTATACCTTAGTGATTGTGTGTACTCCAGTTATGTATGTAACAAAGCTATTTTTATGTTCAATAAACTTATATTACTTAGGCAAAGTTCTGATTAAGCTCAAGATTTCTTACCGCACCAATAAAGGACATCATGAACATGTACATACTGAGTGATAACAGTAGTTCGTTAATGGCTTGGATCCACTTCTCACAAAGTCCCTGACTGGTGCAGTGGAAGGTGATATCGCTACACCTCCACAGGTGCTGCTTTGTCCGTCTGACGTAGGAAACTGTAGAGACACAAAACAGAGGGAAGGAACAGAGTGTGAGAAAGACAAACAACAGTATGCAGACTGGTTAAATTGGTCAAAGGTGTTCTCATGGTAATAGCTCACATTTTGCAGTCTAGACAGTTGACAGACTTACATCACAAGAGGATTGCAAGGATTGAGCCTTCTACCTTTCCATTACACTTGAACCACTTACTGACCAGTGCCTCATTGTTCTCTTACATTGAATGGAAAAAATGAATATCAGCAGAGGAGTGATGGTATCACCAAAACAAAAGATTTCCATGTCTGGTTTCAGGTAACACCAAGTGTTCTCAAAAAAGCTCCACCTTCTGTCTGATAAGCATCACTGTGACGCAGCCATCATAGTTAGTGATCTAAATTTGTATTTTTAGGCTGTTGGGCAGGTCTTTTTATGCAGACAGTTATCACACCTACTTACACACATACTACTTCCTGGCTTTGCAACTGTAAAGACCTGGCAGTAGAATGAACCCAGTCCTTACAAGCCAGGTCAATCAGATATGTGATGGAGGAAAAAACACAAAGGCATGTAGAAAATCAAGAATAGTCAGTTAAGTAAAACAGAGCTCTACTGATAATAAGACAAAATGTGGAGATGGAGTCACAAAATATCCTGCTAGGGAATATCACTGAAATATTTACATTAAAGACCAAATATTCACTCGCTAAGCACTTTGGAAGCAGATTCACTCACTAAGCATTTCAAAGTCAAATTATTACACTAAGCATTCTTTTCATCTGATAGAAAAGTTAACTTTTCAGGCAAGTTCTTCGGTCCAAAGGGCTTACAGTACGGTGCACTTATAGTGGGACAGACAGAGAGACATTCAGAGTGGGTGTAAAATCATCCTTTAATGAGTTACATAATCAGGATGTAAGTGATGGAAAGTGTCTTTGATGCCAAGCTTCCACAAATCGTGGGAATGCAGTCAAGTCAGGCTCGACACACTCTAATGCCAGTAAACGCTCACATTAGTAAGGTAATTTTTAACGTTTTCTGTGATGAATAATGTAAATCCGATCTTGTTTGGATATAATCTAATGGCTCAAAATTAAGCATTAGCCCATAAGTCAGTGGCATGCTGCCATCTTAGGCCCAGTCAGCAAAGCTGTGAGGGGCTCTCTTGGTAGTGCATTATTTTTAGACTTTGGAAGTCTTTTTTGGCTTATTTCTAGTGTCAGATCCCTTGTGACTGGTGGAGCTGAAATCAGGCTTTTTTGCACATTTAACTAAAATGTAACTGTTATGTGGCATTAACCTACTACAGCAAAATGAAAGTGACATTGATGAAAACTGGCTTAAGGCGTTATAATTAGAGGGAACAAAAGATGCTGCATCTATTTTCTTGGAGGAGCACTTCAGCAATGGAGTACTGCACTTCCAAAAAGATGAAGGCTGTACAAAGGAATATTAAAAATGATTAAAATCATTACAATCAAAGCTGAGATACCCTGTCTTTTAATCACTTACTTTGGTCAAACTCCAAAAATGCTGGATCAAACACTTCCGATAATGCATATTGCAATTTGCTTGTCACTGAAGACAAAATAAAATAGGTTTTGTAAAATGTAAAATCAGTGAAATGTCCCTAAATCAGTGTGGGTTTTATACCTGTGAATGCACAGGGGTAGAGCTGGGAGAGCTGCTGTGCTTTTTTCTGCCTCCTCCTGGTCTCTGTATTGTCTTGGTCCACGTCTTGGGTCTTGCGGACAGCAACTATTTCACACACCGGGACAGCATGACTGTCTGCTGAAGAGAAAATTATATATTGATATGTTAACCAGCTGCATTACTTAATAACCAAAACACTGTGCAAATACAATACGTTCTCACACACATATGGCCAGACACTGACAAGTGATTATTAAATATATTTCCATTCTCCACTATCCACAAAAGCACTCATCCTTTTTTTGTAAGTTAATTAAAGCTGTAATAATCAATAATATTTTTATATTAACAGTGAATGATATGACCAAGTGCTATGTAAAATGGGCTACTCATAGAGACAAAACCCCAAACAATTATCACCCGACTCTGCAGTTCCCCACTGATCCACAGAGCTCATTTCGGATCATTGTTTTGGTTTTATAGCCCACAACTTTTACTGTTTATTGTTTTGGTTCAGTCTCACCGCTCTCATCAGCCTCATTTCCAGATGTAGCAAGCAGCTGTTTCAGTGAAAAACCTCTGATAAACTCACATTAAGCTTCCTGCCCAGCACCAAATGGCCCACAGACAAGGTTTGCAACAAGCCGATAAAGTCATACATGGAGCAGCTAATGGCCTGGATATTTCCCTCAGGAGTTTGTGGAGACAAAAAAGGAGCCTAAAGAAAACCGAATGCTGGAGTGAAATAAATCAAAATGACATGACGTCACATGAGTGCTGCTATTGCTCTGTAGCCTGTATGCTGGATTTAAACAGCCAACTGTTTGCTAAAAAGTTAGCTCAATGTCAAAGGTTTCTGCTGCTGCCAAGTGACTAAAGTGATTAAAAATGAGGAAATGAAAGTTTCAGAAAATTTCCTCTTAAAAAATCAAATCAGTATCCTCCGTTCAGCAACGAGAGTATCTTGAGTTAAGATGACCTTAGAACGGAAGCCTGCCATTGATTTTTAAAAACAGTAACATCAATTGAAGTAATAACAAAGCCATTACCTAAAAAAGCTCTTGTTCTTCCTTCCTGAAGGAACAGGACTCAGTCTGATAGTTTAAAATGACTTTAAGATGAAAAGACTGCGCTTGAGTAGTGTGTTCATTATATATGTCAAGTATGGTATGTTGTGGTAGTCTATCTCCTGGCAGTGAAGAGATGGCTTGAGTTACCAACCTAAGAGAGCTGCTGAGAGACATCAGAGCATTGAGAATGTAATAATTTGCTGTGTTCGAAAGGTCAAAACTGGGAAAATAAAAGGATATTTTAGCAAATGTATTTTTTTTTCTGAGATAGTGACAAGAGAAAACCCAGCTGAAGGTTCTGAAATGCTTAAAAAAAGCTTCAAACCCAATATCATAGACCGTACAATGCTATAACTTTTGATACAAAGGTGATACCTAATTATTCTACACTAGATCTCACAATCCAGCTTTCCCTGGTAAACTTTTTTCTGTATTTAAATCCCCAAAATCCGGAGAATCCAAGCACAAAAGATGGCAATGCCACTGACAGTATAAATTTAAAAAATGCACTTTGTTCTCAGAAAGGGCAATATTACTTGCAATTGGTTTAACTGACCTCTTCAACTGCATCACATACAGACATTCCAGTCTCTCCTACAAATTTATTCAGCTGATATAGTGAAATGGATGGGAGGGAGGCATGACATATTATTTCTCTCCTGGGAGTCTGAGGGAATAGGATTTCATTTCTTCCTCAAATAAAAATGATGCGCCATGCAGGCATGAATAACTTTATGGCCATCGATATTCACACTTTGACAAATAGGAAGAGTTATGGGCATATGGGTAATGGCTTTATTTCAGGAAAAAAAAGAAGAGTTCCATTCCAACTATTTGAAAATGTGATTGCTGGCGTTAAATTAAAATATAAAATGGATTGCTCAAAGTTTTTTTTGACTTATAGGTCCACATTCAATCCATTTTGTAAAGTGCCATCCTGTTCAGTCATGTAACAGTACATATAGTTAGGATAAAGAGGTTTCAAGTCACCTCACCTGTGTGTCTTTAAAGAGGAAGAAACAAAGAAAACCCAGAAACCCATGCAATCACTAAGAGAACATGACAACAGATTGAAATCTTAAATCTAAGGTGATAGTGCTGGTAAAACGGCTAACAAGCCAACCTGCAAGCTCAATATACTGAGCACTTGTTACTGAAAAAAGGCACATACGCTCAATTTAAAGCTTTTCCTCAAGTACTGTAAGCTTGACTATATGAGGGTCACACATTCTGACTGAATGGACCAGTGAGAAGCAACAGTGTTACAGTGAGCCAATAACCTTATCATCAGAAACTTAAGGCTTAAATAGCCAAATGGAAACAAGCCATTATTAATTAATTATTAACCATGTTTGTCGTACTGTGGCATAAGTTCCGTTTGCAAAAAGAAATGTGTTTTCTATTGACAATAAAGTTTCTATTGCGTCAGTCAGTTGGATGCTGAACACTTGGATGTTTATAATGTGGGAGTATCTTACTCAAACATCAGCATTGGGAAGCTTTATTGTTTTGGGTGTTGATTTAAGCACACATGATACGCTTGTGCATTAGACTGTGAAACGTTAAACCAAATAGGGAGATATCTGTGACTTAAATCCACTTTTACTGTTGCTTCTGCTTTGCAACAAGTTTTTCTGATAATATGTTACACCATTGAGATGTGCGGAAAAATAGACAGTGTTTTTAAAAAGATCGTCTTATATGTCAAAAAATAATTTCATGCAAACAAGCAGACGGATAAGAAAAAGCAGATTATCTTTGGTAAAATGTTGCACGGTGATGGTGACAACTATAGGCAAAATGAACCCAATATTATGACAAATTGCTTTTGATTTGAGATAATTCGACATGAATCTTCCATTTGCTTTTTATTTCGCATCTTAACACCAAACTTATATCCAAGTTGTGCCAAAACACTCTGCAACACTGCGGAATATATTAGAATATCTTATCTTGCATCTTACACATTTGCATGTTTGTTATCTTAAGCTCTTTGGTTTACAGGGTGAAAAAATATGAAAAATGCATGAAATCTTTTCACTGCGTTAGCCTGGTGGGCAAATCTGCTTCTGTTAAACACAAAAAGTCAACATTCATCATTGACTCAGTACAGAAGGTATTTCTCTCTCGCTAGTCAGGCCTGTCCTTTGATCGACTTGGTCAAATTATCCCTGGAAGCAAGCGCAAAGCCAACAATCCCAGTCAATTCTGTCAGAGAAGGAGCTCTTAACAATAGCTGACATTCCCACATTCTGACACTGCTCCAATAACCCTGCCACACACACTCTGGCATAAACACACATGCACTCAGATATCCACGCACAAGTAGACAATAATCCCATACATAGCCACACACATACACAAATGCCCTTCTTTTCTTTTTTTTCTTTTTTTTCTTTTACAAAAAAAAAAAATCTCAGCGCAGTCCCTAAGCTACATGCTAAGCCCTTGGCCATACAAGGCAGATCCTCTCTGCTCTGCTCTGACATACTTTTCCATGTGCTTTAAAAGAATCTTTGCACTGGCAGCCAGCCAGTGGGTGGTGCCTATTCACACCACAGGGCTCAGTGAGTTACACCAACCTGGAGATGTTTCCTACCTGCAAAAAAGTCAGTTTTGTAGCCACTTGTGGGGGAAAAGGTTTATTTTCTAATGTCTGGAATTTGCTCTGTACTGAAAGTGCTGTACAAGTGTAAATAATATTTGTTTTGTTGCTGCAAAACTAGAGGCAATGCCCAAGAACACTGATATGAAGGCTGGTGTCATTTAAGGTAATGTAGAAAAAACTATCAGGCATTATAAGTGCAATCTCAAATTATTCAGACAGAAAATAAGGATATTCTCAAAATTTAGACACTCTTAAATATCAGTGTCATTGCTAAACACTCAAAATAATAAGCAACTGTGAAAGGTTTGTGATGGATGCATTCTGGTGCACAATTGTAAACAACTCAAACCTCTAATGAGGGGAAACTAAAACACAGCTGAACTGAAATTTGACAGGTTAACAACCTTGTTAATAAAGGTCAAATTTAGGGAGACAACTGTGTTAAATGAGGACAAAGAGCAACGCTGTAATGACTTCCTAACCCTGGCACGTGAAATTTTATCAGTGTACAAGACTGGGAAAGGACCTCAAATTCTAGCAATGGTAATGAGATGCTATGCTCTGAATTTGAATGTAATCCCTTACTTCTCAACTGAGCCAGAGACATCCAAGCCCCCAGGGCTCAGGACGCAACTGTGTTTCCATTCTAACCACATGAGACTGATAAACACCTGCACAGCACTTTTGTTACCTGATAAAGGTCCAGGACAAGTGTGCATAGTTGAATACAACTTGTGGATTTGTGTATTACATCACGATTCCCATCTTTTTGGCTTGCCGCCACTACCATAGACCAATTTACTTCAGTAGCTTAATCTGTATATTTTATCATTCAAACTATATGTGGCACTTGAAAGCAGGCATGAATTACCTGTAGTGCCTGTTCATCCCATGACTGCCTCACCCATTATTTGGGAGAGCCTGCTCATGACTGGCTAAGAGCGGTGGTTTGTTTAAGTATGTCATATTGTAAGAACGACATTAGCATAAAATCGTTATCAGCTAAGTGGCCTTTTAACAACCTAGAGGGCTAAATATCCAGCTATACTCAACAAGGATTGAGAGCCACTAGTCTTTGCAATTATTGTAGCCATAATAGTAAAGGAAAGAGGATCTTTATGTCAACAAAATAGAGCTTAGGGGTTCAGTTGAATTTGGCTCTATTGGCAGAAACACCATCCACCGTGTAATTTAAGAGTATGGCTCTGAAAAGAAGCCATTGTTTATTTGGGGAGAGATACACACTCGGGAAAAGAAAAGCGAAATTACACTTTTTAGGACTAAAAATTTGCAGCTAGACTGAACCCTATATGGTTTAAAATACTAATACTATATAGTCAAAGTGACAGAAGACACATCTGCTTTGTTTTCTGCATTTTTGGCTTTGGCTTTTTTCTGTCATTTGAAATGACCAATTTCACATGATCTCATACAGACTATGGTGTATGGTGGCCTGGTCACACCAAAAAGTGGCACAGTGAAATTCATTCACATTTGTCCCTGAAATATCAGGGTCCATAAGCTTTGGCGACCTTATTTGTAGGTCGAGTTGGTGAACTGCTGCAGCTGGTGGGCTCAAGGCTAACTGGCTAACCTGATGGGAAAAGCTCTTGCTAGTCTGTCACAAAAGCTCCTTGAGGTTCTTAATAATTTCTCTGTGATGTGCGCTTTAACTTCTTCTGATATCCTGTAAAAAAAACAAAAAAACAAAAAAACAAACTCTCTGAGCTAACTGTAAGGCAATGCATTTAGAAGTTCCATTGCTACTGGGACAATAACTTCACAAAACTTTTCTCAAGGTCAGGGTCAGCTTGTTATTGGTTGAAAGTACAAATTAGTTTGTCTAATTTACCAAAAACTGAACTCTGCAATTAAATATTTCCTCCATTCCCTTCCATAACCTCCATTAATGAATCTGTAGCTGGGACAACTGAGTCTCTATGGAGTCAAGCCATGAGCATCACTGCTGGGGGTTGAACCTCAGTCTCCATGATGGTAAGTTAATATTTTTGATCTATGTTCTCTCTGAACTGACTTCAATAAGAGTTTAAGTTTCGACAACATTAATACAGACTTAAGGGACCTGTTTGTACACTTTGTAAATGAATGGTGGATCAACAAGTATATATACCTGCCTGTTACGATAAATCAATCAAAAATGCTCTGACTGGACTCGGGATCCTGCTTATCCTGCTTCCCTAAAACCACGTGACATCCCACCTGGCAGGATTCCATTGAAATCACTCGTCTCCTGCAGTGCCACATGTCAGCATAACAGCTGTGATTTCCTTATCACACCCTCAGTGTTTCACATGTGCTGAACGGATCCAACTCATAACAATCTGTCATTAGCTTCAAATGTAAAACCAGGAAGTGCATGAAAGATCTAAACATAATTGTAAAGAATTTGACTTTAATGCAGTATATCCTATGCATTTCCATGTGTCTGTGCACAGGAGAATTTGTGTTTGTGTGCTTTTGTATATAGTACCTCTGACAGCTCAGCACCTGGACTCACCTTCTTTTAAGTCCTCCGACAACAAGCTGTCACCATATTCATATTCTGCTGTTGTTCTCTGCACCCCTCCCTTTACACAGTGGATCAGTGTGTAATCCCTTTATTGTAACTGTGGTTTTGGCACTGACAGTGTGTTAGAGGACCAGCCAGCACAAGCTTAAGGAAATGCTTTCGTTCTTAGCCCTTTCCACACTATTTTTGTTGTTGTGTCATTCACGTTTTGCTTTTACACATTGCACTCCAAGTGACATGCAACACAGGTGCAAGAGCAGAGATAAGATTGAACTGAGGCTATAAAACTGATAAAAGTGTCAATGTTCTTGGCTGATGCAACCTAACACTTAAGCGTATTTAGCCTCGTGCTGGATATTAGTTGCAAAGTGGTCCATGTATACAATTGTTGTGCTGCAATAAATTCTAAAATATGAGCCCATGAAACAAGGTGGATGAACTTCGATGTGAAGGTTAGTTTTGCACTTCTTTGTCACTCAACCATATCATCCAGATTGTTGTGTAATTAGAGGAGCCCCTCTTTACTCCTATTGACCCACACCGCAGGTAAATAAATGCAATCAATGTAATGAAAGGGCCTGTATTGATGCCAGTAATACAGCGCAAACCACAGTTTACCCAATCTCCAGCTGTCGTTTTCTGGCTGTGTTTATTTGTCTGGATCTCTTTCCCTCCCTCTGCAGCCGTCTCTCAATGTACAGACAGGGTTGTGCATTGAGCACTAGCTTTAGATTACAAAGCACAGATCTGCCCCGGTACGCATGGCGGTGAGCTGTCAAACAAGACATGTGGATTTCTCTCAGGCACAATGGGTTTGTTAGGTCGATGCTTAGGCAAACAGATGGAGAGGGAAAGGACGGCAAAGGTGGAAGGTATAACACAAAGCAGTCACTAAGGGTGCAGCGATACAGCTGGTTCACAACCTAAATACCAGTTAAAACAAGTCATTACTTTTTAATTTGAAAAACAAAGTAACTATTTTGTTGCTCCAATTTTTTCTGTAAGGATCTCTAGAGCTCCATTTTCATCTGTTGCTTTTGGATTCGTAGCCGCACAAGATGTAGCATGGCTCCAGGAATACAATCAGTACTGGCTACCACTTTGCTTCAGACTAAAATCTCACCAATTATTGGAAATAATACTGTTTTTTTTTTAACGACATTTAGACAGAGACATTCATGGTCCCCAGAGGATGAATCCAAATAAATTCTTGCTTTTCATTTAGTGCCATGAAAAGGTCAGAATATCCAGTAATCCAAAGAAATATCTCTTAAAATACTGATTGCATAGGCTCAAAGTTTTGTACAGACATTTGTGGTCCCCAGGCAATGGCTCTCACTGACTTTGGTGGCCCCCTGAGTTGTTCTTCTAAAGCCAATTAGAGGTGTGGTTTTGAGTCCAAGTTTTGACATTTTTGCTCAAAAGAGCATAGTGCTGAAAATCCAGGTGTGGTGTGGGATATTTTAACAACCAAGCCTTTAACTGAAATACAAAACTCAGGATAAAACACAACCATATTTGTAAGTGGAGTGTGTGTCAGGAAGAATTATCTGGCAAATGTGTGTATTTAACAGTTGGAGTAGCTTTGTTTTGCTTCTTTATTTGTTATATGTGTGTTCTGCTATTAAATATGACTACAGAGGAAATTCTGTGATGCTGATACCATATTACAGCCCGATTTCCAATACTTCCAGTATTACTATGAGCGAATCCCTGAGTGTAACACATTGGATCTCTATCCAGCTCTGCCATATGGGAAAGCAAATATCTAAAACCTCCCCTGGCCAAGAGAGATATCCAGGCTTAGAGGGCCTGAGGAACTACTACTCGCTGAGCATAGTGATTTGGAGGGAGGGGGAGTCGCTCTCTAAAGCATATGCCATGATTTATTGTAGATTTTCCTCCAAGATGGGATTTTACATTGTATCAGAGAAGTGACTCAGGCATTATGTGGACATAAGATTTGCTAGAGGCTCAGGGGCTATGCCATCTAGGTGATTGGATTTTGTTTGTGTGTGTCTGTGAGAGCAAATCTGTGTGTAAACAAACAACAATCCTGGCTAGGATCCCCCTGTCGTGTCCTCTACTCAGCACATATGACTAACGGAAGCCTAGATTTGACCAAATCCACTAAAATGTCAAGTAACAGTCATATCTCCTAATGTTGTCATAACCAAGGAATCAAGACCAGAGTTATCTTTTACAACTCAGAATGATTCCTCACAGCATTCATTGCACTTGTGTGTCAGCTTGATGTTTTGGGAAATACTATATATTGAGCCAAAAATTGAAAATATGAGCTGAAGACCTGTCAAATTTAAGTCACGCTGCATGATTTTTACCATCAGCTGGGATTAACTTTTTCTGTTTTCTTAGTGCTGCAGTGGATTTCCTCTTTTTTTCTTAACCTGTAAATGTTACTTGATAGAAAATGTTACATTTCTACCAACTACAGTGTCACCTTCTATCTTTCATTTTTCTCCTGATATCCCAGCTTGTTTTGTTGCATTTTCTATTTTTCATTTTCAATAAACTGAACTGGAAAATGACGTTGTGAGGGGAAAAACAGTCCATTCTACTCATGAAATACTTATTTATTTGCATTATTTGTGTTGTTATGGGCACTGAATCTGTACCCATGTAGGTAAGTGTCTGGTTTCTTACAACATCACACAACCCTGCAGACTTCAAAACAGGTATCTCAAAGACATTTTACCAGTTAGTCTTAGCTTCAGATCAAAGCTAAACTCACAGAGCAGGAACTGAATAGAGATCCAAGTGTGTGTCATGCCTGTGCAATGATGCAAGTCAAAGACGTTGAGTTCAGGAAAAAAAAAGTACCTTGCAAGCACATTAGTGGCATTTCTGTTACCACCATTTCTTAATGAGTAATGGCATTCCGCTCAAAGACTGGTTAAGTTAAATATAATTAGCAAATCTAGCTTGCTTAAGCACTTTAAGTCATTTGATTTTCTTTGAATAAAATTCACTACTCCTTTTGTTCAGCGGCGGTGTTTGATGTTAAATTTAATGGATATGTCACAGGCAAAGTCTGCTTGTTTGATTCCTAACTCCTGGGTAAACTGACCTGCTCTTAATGGTCTTGGAGGGGGTTGAAGTGGCTGTGTTGAACATTGACTCAATAAATGAAAGTCTTTATGGCAGGTTATTATAGGGCACTTGATACCACTTTGAGGAAGGTCAATGGCTAGGTTTAAACTTGAAGTGTGCAGTGCCAACTGTAATCACTCCACTCGGCATGGTACAGTAATTGCACAGCAGAGGACTCGTCTAGAACAAACGTTGGCCTCAGGAGGTCTGGAATAAGAGGAAGTTGTCTGATGCAAACCATGGAAATGGCCAAAATTTGGAGTGTTGGGTGAAAACCACAGTTGCAGTAAAGAGGACTTAAGTTACACACCATTAATTCAGCGCATGCTGGGACTCCAGTTCACTGTGACCCTTGACAGGATTGCACCCTTCATTAACATCTCGGCAGCTAAAGTGTGTATGTGGTCCATCCTAGGTTTTACAGTCCTTTGT
>JAQNCA010000018.1:6095033-6115971 GCA_029783725.1 Acanthurus tractus
CTGTCTATCCTGTCATTGCAATCATCAGCAGTGTCTGCTGGCATCTGTCCCTCTGCCTCCCCCTGTCCAAGCCACACGACACTCAAAGCTCTTTGATACACATTATAGAATTCATGTGTCAGTACTATAAACAAAGCATCAAAATATTGAGTATTGCCTTTAAAAAAATGGTTATTTTGTTAAATTTGTTTAGGCAAAATGTTCTTTAATTAATTATAAGCTTTACTCATTTTTTATGGCCGAGTGTCTTTATTTGTTAAACCTTTTGTCAGTATCGAATTGATTCACTTCTCCCCCCTGTCTTTTCTCCCTTATCCTCCCTGGGTACGTTTGCTCTCACTATCTCCTTTCGCCTCTGTTTTTTCCTTTTCCTAAATCCCACTTCTGCTCCCCCATTTCCTCTGTCCTCTATCGTGTATCTTCTCTGTTTTTATGGCCTTTTCTTTGCCCTCCAGTCTGATTAAAGCAGGAAACAAGCCTCCTCCGGCCACACCAGGCAAGCCCAAGAAGGCGACCACCTTCCAGGAGTTTGAAAGCATCACAAGTGATGCCTGGGATGTTGGGGATGATGATGATGAATTGCTGGCAATGGCTGCACAGAACCTTAATATTGAGGTGGTCATGGAGACAGCAAATAAGGTAAACACCCAGATGTGAGGCTTGCCTTTAAACAATTAAGTCTGATCCTTGTTTGGCTTCATTGAGGCACTGGTGCCCTGGCAACAAAAATACACGGTCTAGTCAAGTTTCTAACTTAGTTTTCTAATGACAGCAATTAAACACTTTTGTTGTGGCTTATATAAAGTTAAGTGTTTGGGTTTGTTATCAACAAAATGAAGGCTCACAGTGACTTTCTTTTATTTCTGTGAATTTAACAGGTGATCGAGAATCACAGCAAGCAGCAGGAAAGACAGCGGCAGGATGACACAGCAGAGCTGGAACAGAGGGAAGAGGACACGCAGGAGGAGGTGGCAGAGGACGAAGAAGAGTATGAGGAAGAGGAGGAGGACAGGGTGGGAGAAGGAGACGTGACCAGCCCAGAGGTGTCGTTTGCCTCCCAGAGCAGCCCTTACACTGATGGTCGCCTTGTGAAGTCCCACAGCGAAGCTCCAATTGGGTCACCTAAAGGTTAGTGAACACCATTGCTCAGTGTCCAAAAAGTTTTCTGGCTCAACTGCACACTCAGAGCTAAACTGCTTTAACTTTTAAGTGAACTGGTGTCATGGAAGATTTTAAAAAGAACACTGAATCTGTTTTTGTATGCTTTTCTAGCATATATTTTAATGCATCCTTAAATTTTTTTTTTCCTGTGTAAATAAGACTTAAATGTGAGGAAAACAAACTGAAGGAATGTCATCATTTCAACTTTTAATGCTTTGAAATGGCATTAATGATGAAATGGAGTATTGTGATTGTTCAGCTAATGTTTGCAAGTTTACAATTTACGATGTTTTGTGTCTGCATCATGTTTTATATATTTTTTTGGTTGCTGTGGTCTTGCAGCTGCCTTGTGTCACCACATTTAAATAGTATCAATTTTCAGCAGAACCAGAGAAAAGATGTGCAGATGTTCTCACTTCTTTGAGCTCTGCAGCTGAAAGACTGCCAATGTTGTGCTTTGATTGGACTTGCTTGTGGTTTAGACAGAGTGTGCTGTGCTCAGCATTGACACAGTTCCTGAATATGCAAAGACAAACATCTTCATAACAATCACATTCAGATGCTTTCCAGAAGTTAGAAGGATTTACAAGTTATAATTACTTATAGATCTTGATGTGTTGTTGTGTGAGACCACCCCGTTATGCTTCTCCCTCACAATAACATTATAAATGAAGCAAGATTAGGAATAAACTGTATTGGAGAGCATTTTTTTTTATGATAATCTAAGGCCGATTCGATCTAGATTTATGCAGTCTGAATCTGTCTATCCCTTACTCTCCTTTTACCTTCTTCAATTCTGCTACCTAGCAAAGAGATACCTTTCCCTCCCCTCCTTGGTTTGTGTCTGTGTTCTTTGAGCACTTGAGTTCAAACCTGTAGAATGTGACAACTGCTTTTTGTTTAGGCTCCCGCTTTATCACTGTTGACCTCTTACAAATGTCACTTAAGTATTTGAAAAGGTTTTTTTACTTCAAACAGGGCACAGCAGCACTTCAGAGAAATACAGAATCCTTGTGATAAAAGTTGTGTCCTCTTCCTTGTAAACACAAAGAAAAGGAAAGATGTGAGGTGGTGGTTCTACTGTTGCTTTATAGACTGTAAAATTAGCATCAGTAGCTGCAAAAAGCTGTGCATTGTGAACATCTGGCCTATCTGCGGGGTCATTTGCCAGGTTGTCTGCCAGTCTATCTGCTTCTTTGTTAGATAACATAAGATAACAAAAGAGGCATGTGATCTTCAGGCAATTCCACTTCACTCTTAGAGAAGTTGACTGTCAGGCCCACATGCACTGTTATGTTGTGTACAGGTGTGTGCAAGAAGACACCTTTTGCAACTGCAGTGAAAATATTATGAAAACACTGGAACTGGCAGCTTTTAGACAAAGAAGTTATAAAAAATGCCTAAATTTAGGGATCCTGTGCCACTATGATCTTGTTTCATCTTGTGTGTGCATAATGAAAGCGAAGCATTAACACACCTACCTAATTAGAGGATGGCATTCAACATGGATTTTACATGGGCACAAACTATCCTTATATATCCTAAATACTAATACATTATATACACATCCTTGGCACTGGCCACAACAATCTTCCTGTAGCTTTTAGACGAAGCTACAGAGAAGCCTCTTATAGCCTTTATTTTTTTTAAATTGATATACAGAAATACACAGAAACACATACTGGGGATAAGTAGGAAGTACTCTGCGTGTGTGATTTTATGTATACATATTTTCCTTCCTTACATCTTTTAATTGAAGCAGTATCTTCCAGCTTGATTTTTCCTTTATAGCTCTTTAAAGTTGAAATTTATTAAATGGACAATAAAAACAGTCTAACGTTAAAATCACACAAAGGGTTCCACTGCACACTGGCTTCTGTCGGCTTTAATAACCCTTTTAATTTTTGTAAGTGCAAATAAAGAAGTTGAGAACAGATTCTTTTAATTCTTATAATTGTTCTTGTGAAACAAAAAAAGAATCTACAAATAGGCCATATCCTTTTTTTATTCAGTTGCAATTGAGTGCCTGTGATTTGTAAAGCAGTGGATGTGTCGTGGCTTGCTGTAGAACTGAGAAATGTTGGCAGTTCACAGGGATCATTGTTAACTTTTGACTAGTGTTGGGTGTCACAGAAGGAGCACCCTCTCCACACTTCAGTCCTGGCCTTTGCTCAGCAAAAAACTTTAAATCAGATATCAACAGAGGTTTCTAGAAGAGCAAATTCTGTGGTTAGCTTGATAACTCACAACTTCAGACTGTAAAATTATTTTCATTTTAACTATTTACAGCTAGTAATGAAATGAAACAACGTTCCTCCTGGTTTCATTGTGATATTCAGAGCAACTACAAAGACCACAAGGCAATAAAAAGTCCACTTGTGCAACCATGCATCACAAACAGTGCAAGATGTGCAAAAATTACTAAGGAAAAAAAATTATCCTATGTAAACAGAAAATCTTGAGTCTCCATCATTGCATAATTTTCATATATTTAAAGATATTGTCATTAGTTAAAATATAGACACATTCAACACAGCGACAGGATCCTGTGTTAAATCATCTAAAAGCCTCCCATTGGGTCAGGTGTGTGTGTGTGTGTGTTAATGTTTATGTAACCTTTGCCTGTCTCAACTCTTTATCCTCTCACCAGATGCTGCAGGTGCAGCCCTTTACAGGCAACGGTCTCTGCCCCACCGGCCGCCCGTCATCCCACTCGTAGCTCGCATGGCTGACCAGAACACATCTGGCACCCCAGCCATGACCGAGAGAGAGGCGTCCCGTCTGGATAAGTTCAAACAGTTGTTGGCCGGGCCCAACACAGATCTGGGTAAGAGATAGTCATCCAAAAGTCTCCACTTATCTGTCAGTCTGTGTTACAATGTGCTCTCATGCACAGTCTTCTTGTCTCCCTGTTTATCTGTCTCGCTCTAGATTTCTTTTGTCTTGTCTTGCCTTTTTCTTTTGTTCTCTAAGCTCTTTTACTTTTTCACTTCCTTGTACTCTTCGCTTCTCACTCTTAGTTTGTTCGCTCTGTCTGCCAGCTGTGCTGCGCTTTTAACGATGCTGTGAGTAGGGAAGTCATCCAGCCATCTGGACATGCAGATTACAAGGGGAAAAAATACCACCAACAACAAAAGCAAATGACAGGCCTTTGTTCTAACGAAACGACAAGCCTTTATTGTTTATCCAACCCCAGAGACTGTTTGCTACCACTGCCACCCCAGTGACCATGAAATCCTTACAGGCATCCCTCTTTACAGTTGACTTTGTGTCCTCTGAAACTAACTTTAGGCAACTGCTAAGCATTGACTTGTTGATGAGTAGTTTCACTACATCAAAGCCATTATTGGACGAGTTTGCAAATTGAGCCTGTTCAGCTGTATATGATGAATGTTCAGATCAAGCCAGTGACCAATCTGTTGTTACAAAACGTCATGAGATGAATTGCTTATGCTTGCTGTTAAGAGCCGTAGCTACAATGAATCTGAAGCGTTCTCTGCGAAGTTTTCAAAACTGTGGTTGCATGGAGGCAAGGTGACAAAGTGATGATATATGAAGTCCAAAGAAGTATCACATTTCACAGCAGCATCTAAAGTTACATGGAGTACTGGAAAAGCATGGGTCAACACTTTACACAAAATAGAAAGAGTATTGATAGGGACATGCTGAAGTAGTCTAACAAAGTCTTACACTTTTATGTTGGTGGTAGGTGACCAATACATTTATTTAAAGTAAAAGCATTGCATTTATGATGTAAAGCTGAATATTTTGTTTCATTTTGTTACATCTCTAATCAACTTTACAAAACTCCATTATTATCTGTAGCTGTCTTGTCATATGTAAGGTCTTGTTGTTGTTGTCATCTTACTTGGACTGGAGTCCCTGGATTCTATAGAAGGAGATTGTGCAGGCACTGGCAAAGAAAAATAGTGCTCTAAATTGAGTTTGAAGTGTCAGTCCTATGACTGTGGTCAATTATGATCCAGTGCAGAGGCTGACTCATAAAAAAGTGGATTATTAGAAGAGGATGCACAATTAAAGTCTCAGTAAAATCTGTTATGAGCCCCCTCAAGTTCACTTTTGTTCTATGTTGACACTAAGGATGAATGACTCTTGTCCTTGAGTGATTTTTGTTTTTGTATGCTGCATTGTTCTTAAGGAATATTGGGGGAAACGCATAAATGCTCTAAGTGTGTTAAGTGCATCTGACACAAGGGGAGCATGAAGTGAGACTGAGGAGAAAATAAAAATATGCTTTCTTTAGAAATGAAAATGGGTGATGTATTTTGTCTAAATACTCAAAATATGCTGCATACAAACAGAGGTTTTGTGAGGTTTTTCAGTGCAGAAATAACACAGTTTAAATATCATAACGTTTATTTCTCAAATGGTGGCTGTGTGTCTTAATTCACCACAACTAAAGAGGCAACCAGGCATTAATTTGTGACAACCTCTTATTGGAAACAAACCTTTTATTTAGACTTCTTTTAGACGCATACTGGATCTCATTTCAGCAAGAGTATTCTTAACAACAATATTGTAAGTTTAACAGAATTGCTGCATTCTGAGATTATCCCAAATGTTTTCAACTTTATTCCAACCAAATTAATTAAATTAAATTAGTCAAGATAACACTGTAATTTTGTCCCCTTGCAGAAATCATAAAAATTACCCTGAGTTGTATGCATCTAAACAGAAGGCCTAAACATTTTCACTAATATTCCTCAGTCCACTTTTTATATTATTAAAGGTGTGTGTTTATCTAAATTGCCATGGATAGATATCCAGACCAACCTGTTAACCTGCATTCGCAAAATTGTGAACCGACTCAGATGATTGGTTTATAGTTTGATTAGGAATGTGTGATGGTTGTTCCCTTTGGCGCCTCTGTTTTACTTGCTCTGTGTAGATTACTTTAAAGCATGAACAGAAAGAGCGCTGGCTTAAATCCTAAAATGTAAATGTTGGATTTCATTAAGTTCGAAAGGCCCTTAGTCAGCACGGCACTTTTCAAAACTTTTTTGAACTAAACAAACTGGCTCTCAAGTCGTCAGCGTTAGTCAACGGGGGTTTGTGGCCAGCTCGGGCAGAGTGTATCCTGTACATCAGCAGAGTGTCTCGAGATGTCAGCCCCCATTAGGGCCTGCCAGGCATCACAAGCCGGCTGTCTAAATTTAGTTTAGTCTCTGCGCCATGATTAGATAGTCCAGAATGAGCAAGCCACGCTGCTGGCTGCTGGCAGCATGAAAGATGAACTTCATTCACGGGACATAATTAAGTGAAGGATTGGGGAGGGAAGGAGGGGGATGAGGGGTTAGAGGGGAAGAGAGAGGGATAGGGGCAGATAAGATAAGATAAGATGAAACTTTAATGATCCCCATGGGGAAATTGGGTCATTGCAGTCGCAAAGAATGGGATAAAGATGAGAATACAAAAAGAAAAAAGTAAGATCAGCACCATCTGAGGGAATTTAATCCCACTGTACAAAATTATTGTAATATTTCAAAAACAAAAGTAAATAATATTGTTTGCTTCTAGTTATGAGTCCTTTCTACACCTTTCTGTGGAACATTCTTTTGATCTGACACTGAAATAATTGTTTTTACATGGTGTGTTTCACTGTTTACACAAATGCAGCCTTTTTCTAGTTAATATGAAAACAAAAAGTTGTAGTAAACTCCTTCTGAAAGCAGAGACCGGGGTTGGTAGACTCCATCTGTGACACATTTCCAGTCATAAAAATTCCCACACATACGAATGGACACATACTCAAGGGGACATCCCCCCTGCTGACAAAGGAAAACTCGAATTGCATTGAAAAACCTTGAGTGTGAAGGAGTGTGTGTATGTATAGAGGTGAGGGTGTGGGGTCATCCATCAGTTGCTTTCTTGATTGGGCGATGTAATTAATTGCAGAGGCAGCCATGTTTTTTTTGGCCATGTCCTCGGACACGTCATGGCTGCCAGTCTCTGGAGATCACAGGTGTTCGACTCTGTCTGACTCTGTTGGTTAGTGTGTAAATGTGTGTGACAGCCTCAGCCCATAAGTCAGCATTATAGCTGCTTCCACTTAGCGTAGTTAGTCTTGTAAGGGGATGTAACAAAGTTAAAGATAGCGGACTCCTACACTCTCTCACTTGTCAGTGTCTTCCCTGTGACTTGGTCATGTTTTGTCTAACCCCTCCTCTCTATCGAGCCTGCGACGGGTTGTGACAGCAGTCTGTTTAGCGTGTAAGGTCATGTAGAAGGTGATGATCCTTGTGCATGTGTGTGAGTGGGGTGATTGATGTCAGGTTGATCTCAGCTAATTATTCCTGACATCCTGAGGTGAGCCTGTCTGTTGAGTGAACCTGAACACAGCACCCGCTGAAGCTTCATGGAGGAGAGAGTTATTTCAGCTGGTTAAAGTGAGGAAATAAGGAAAAATTATTTAACCCGTCCCTTTTGAGTTTCACTTATTGTTCATGCAACATTTACCATCAAAGCATCATATTTTCACTTAAACTGTTGGACTAGAAAATATACTCGAAGTCTATACTTTCCAATATAACCTTATCCAGAATCATGCTTATGACTGTATATCAAAAGAAATCACATTAATAAGCCAGATTTTATGTAAAAAAATACAGACGCAAGGGCTAAGATCCTGGCCGAATTGTTTTAAATAAAAGTTATGTTTTAAATTAATATATTGTTAATTTATTAACTTGCGCAGTCAAAGAAAATACATTTTTTCCCATCTTCTTAAGGGAACAAGAATCTTTTGAGGAAACGAGAAACTAAATCTGTGTAGCGAAACCAAGTGCTAAATTTAGTTCCTGTGGAATGATTCTAAATGTAGCCCCCCTACATACATGCACACACACACCCATGCAGACACACGCGTACACACGCACACAAACACACAAACACATGCAAACAAAGAGAAAGTGCTGACTGTTACTGATTTGTCACACTCTGACCCTGCAGGAACTTCAACTTGAGTTTTTTCATGAAAGGAAGAAGTTCTCTATTATATCTATTCCAGATCTAGAGGGGGTGGTTTTGTCCTGTTGTTTATTAAATTTAAAAAACAAGACTTTGACAAAGGACAGAAATGAGCTGAAAACACAATAAACAAGCAAGAGAGGGAGCTGCATTAAAGCAAATACAAAAACAATAACTGTCCATGACATTTCTACTTTATGCCAACAATGAGGAAAAACAACTTTACAATCACTGTACTAGACTGTCTAACATATTTTCTGGAGTTTGTAATAGTTTTCGTCCTTTTAGCTCCCAAACACAACTTACTATTTTTTCTACGTGCTCTGTACAAAATTTAGAATGAGGAAGCTATTGTGAACGTGGTTGATTTTATGAGTGTTGTATGTGTGTGTGTCAAGTGTGTTTGCATCATCTTCTAGTTTTTTCCCAGACTGTCTTCAGTGTTGTATGCCTTCTGTAAGCACTATGATGGACTGTAAGTCACGATGCTAGATTTTACAGACTTCCTGCATATCTTCTTCTTTTTAATCGATTTTATTTCCAAGAGCTGGCATCTGACATCAAGCAGTTATTGCTGGATGGCAGAAATACTGCTGTTGCTATGGCAATGTTCCTTTCCCCCTCTTCTCCTTCCTGGCAATTTATCCTCGCACTGTCTTTTACTTCCCCTTTTTCATCAGTTACTTTCCTTGTTTGCCTCTCTTCCTCTATCCTTTGTTTTGTTTACTCTTTGTCCGGTTATATGAGGCATAGCCCGCCTCACACATACATACACTCCAACACATGTTCACAGACACATGCTGAACATCTATAGGCTATCGCAACCATAAATAACACATAAGAGCATAGAAACACTGAGAAACTGTTAACAAAAATAAGTAAACAGAAAACACAACAAATAGCTGCCTACAGGAACACCTACACATTTCCTTTTACTGTCTTGCAGCCTGTCTGTGTGTCTCTACCCTCTGTTGGGGGTGCTGCAGCTCTTTGTTACACCTCCACCACTACAGTATGCTTCACCCCAACTGCCGTCACCCCCACTGCAGCAACTATGGTTAGAAGGCTCGCTACTTTCTGCCACAGTTGCTCGCGCCGCACTCTGTACTGCTACAATCCGCAATCCTGTTACACAGCAGCCACCATATGATAGGCTTACCATCTGCACTGTTTGCAAAGTTAATAGCCGCCATCAGTGTGGGAAGTGCCGATGTAATTCAATTTAACTCAGTACTAATGCCTCGTTTGAAGGCGCTGTCCATGTGTGACAATTTCAGAGGTGTGTGTCACAGGCTTGGGAAGCATAGAAGAAGAGATAACTCAGCATTAAACCGTCTTTATAGGTACCTCACTGAAAAATAAGGCAACTTTACAGAGAGAATTGGTTGGAGGTTTGCATGTAAATTCTCACTTGAAAACCTCTTTTATTTAAGACCTCAATAACCAGGCAGCTAGAGAGAAAAAGAGAAAATGCACAGTGGGTCGTTTCCTTAGAAGTGTTCTTGAAGAGGGGATATGATGAGAAATGTTTAACCCTGAAGTCACAGCATTTTGTTATTTCCCATTTTTTCTGATTTAAAGTTGTACTCCCCTGCATGTTCTCTGTAAAGTAACTGCAACAACACTCAGTGGCGTATATGCATGCATGTGTGCATGAATGTTAACCTGTGTGTGTGTGCTGCTGCCTACTAGCACATCCCCAGGCAAAACACCTGACTTAATAAGGTTGGTCCAACCACCAGCTGTCTCTTGTGTCAGTAGCCTTCCATACTGTCTGACTTAGTTTATTTATATGTTCACGGTGGTCTTCCATGTGAATTTTTCATGCTTTCTGTTCTAAGAGAAGCTTGACTGAACACACCTCAGCTCTTACAGTTCACACCTGTTCTCTGCTTCATGTGCAGTGAAAGACATATTGTGTGGACTGCCAACAGTTTGAGTTTAATCCTGCAGTCTTCCATCTATATTTGGTGATTTTATAAGGCAAAAATTATGCCTGACAAGAGCACGTCAGAGGTTTGTCAGTCATCGGTCCTGTTGAGTGATGGTGTGTTAAGTTCATACATGATTAATAATACTGTTTCTCCTTTCCGAAGGCTAAAAGCAAGGTCACTGATTTTTTTTAAAACAGTACTGTTTCACCCAGCAACATGTATTTAAACAAAATGCCCATCTCGACTTTTGGTTTTGGTCGGCCTACAGCCAAAAATCCAAAGATTTTCAGTTTAGAAAAGAAAGGAACTTCCAAATAGTCACATTTTAAAATGGGAGAACAATCTGTCTTTGTTAAAAATAAATTGCATACATTTTCAGGTCAAAGTGATCAGGTCATCAAAACTGATACACGTTTTTCGCAGAATGACGAAATGATAAATTGAAGATTTTTTTTCAGTTCACAGTGTTGTATAGACTAAATTGGAAAACATTTCTTTTACTTTGTGCTTGTCATTTTTTGAGTGAGTGGAAAGGATGTCTGTGTGTGTGTGTGTGTGTGCGCAGTTTTTTCCTGTTTTGTATGGGACTTAAGTGCAAATAATTGGCTGGAGAGTTTGGAGATACTCCAAAGAAAATTTAACAAAAGAGCTCAAAATTTCTCATTTCTTATTATTTTAATCACAATTCATTATTACATCTGTGCAAAATTGAGGAAAATCTAGAGCAGGTAAAAACAAACAAAACAACCACCAAAATGCTTAAGAAGAAAACTTGTTTTTTCCAAGATGGTAACTAGAAACAGCTGCAGTTCTGCTCCTTAGCCCTATTGTGTGCACTTTTGTACAGTTTGGACAATTAGGCTTACATTTCATTTTTGATCTGGAATATGCCAGATTGTTGGTAACAGGTTGGAGACCTTCTCTTGCAGCCTTCCCATTAGCATTATCATTTTAACCACCAGTTGAATTGTGGTGGCACTGAAGAACCTCATTATCCTGGTTTGCCTCGGTTTCACTTTAACATATTATTTTTTAGAGTAACTAGAATATAAAAATGTGTTTCCTCCAGTACAACAATTACCCGAAAATGTAACTTTATTGAAATGCCTTTTGGCATTTCCTCTCATGAAGCTTTGTTTTTTAAAAATAATATAAAAAAAACAAGATGACAAAAACAGATAATTTGGGTCTGTTTCATTTAAATTGGTTAAAGCCATACCAGGCTCCAGGGTATTGACTGTACAAGTCCTTCTTAAAGTAGAAATACACACACACAGACACACTTATGCTCACACCTGTACACTCTACTATGCACGATGTCCTCTCTGAGCCATCTGGGCCATCTATCAGGCCTCCTGAGCAGGTATAATCCAGGGGGGAGTATCTTTTTACAAGAGTCCCATTAGTTTACGAGCCGTCTGCTCCGTGGCGCCATCACTTTGTCCTTTAGATGAGTTAGACCGTTCAGGACTCTCTCACAGCATTCAAGGTTTATAGGAGGGGAGCTTAACTTTTTAATACACTGCATGATAAAGGTGTCTGTCCTGATTGTATTGTTTTTCTGACCTCACTGGCAAAGTAGCCTCAAATGACACTGGGACATTGCGTGCAACAAAAGAAGAGGTGACAATGTTTACCTACTTTTTACCTGAGCAGACTTAATAGGTAACACACAGGTGCTTTGTATTGCATAACTGGCACACACTGTAAAAGTATAGTACCTGTGAGTGATATGACATCTGCATTGTTTTGTAATATGCAACTTACAGTAAGTTAAAGTGTTGCTATTACTTTTTTTGCTCTCCACCTCAAGTGCGGCAGTCTTGATTTGGCATTGTCTTTGGTAGCCCCAACTGCAGAATACATACCCCAGTTTGGCAGGTGTGTGCGGTATTCAAGTTTGTGTGTGTGCATGTGTTGCCCAGAACCTTGTGGTGTTTTGCCCCAGTGGTCGCGCTCCGTCTGAATGATGCTTGAATAGTGCATGGCTCCGGCCCGCCAAGCGTCTTCCCTACTGCTCCCATCAGCTCCCTGCTCAGCCAGCACTGACTGACAGCACTTCTTCGCTTCTTCGCTGTCTTCTGTTCTTCTTACCGGCCTTCACACAGAACTGTGCACACAGACAGGTGGACTGACTGACAGGCTGCTAGACAGACAGACACGCACAATGTGCGGCGACACACTCTCACATGCACACTTAAAATCACACATATACACACAATCCCAAACATTTCCCATTTGATAATTTTTTTCCCCCAACACAACTGCCTCGTTTTGCTTGGTCACTTGAAGTTAGAGCCCTCAATCGGCCATTTAAACTCCATCTTTTTGTTTTACTCCAAAGCAAACAGTGCATGGTCCATGTGGTGGCACTTCACTGTATCATCAGGATTAGACTAATGAACCCTTTGATCTGAAGCTAAGTCCTGATGTCATGTCCAGTCTACCTTCTTTTATTTTACTCTGCTAGGATTTTTTTTTCATATCATCTGTACTTAAAAATGTAACACATCTGTTGTGTTTACATTTCACATCATTTTATGTCAAATAAGTGTAATGTGGCCTTTAAAACCAGGAAAAACTCACATGATAGTGAGAATCTAAGAAGATATCCAGTTTAATGTCACAATTTTGATATTTTACCCAGCTCTATGGCAAATGTGCATGAGCGACTGCCCTGAGGAACTGTGTTGTCTTCATTTAATGTGACCTTCTCTCAGCTTTGGAACTACTCTCAAGCTGCTGTTATTGAATACTTTTGGTTATTTTGGCTGGTTAAATGAGTTTGAATGTAATACAAATGTGATATTTAGCTATATTTTTGTCCTCTGAATGTTTCAAGAGTCATTGGGCATTCATTACCTCTGAGGGTCCCACATCAGAGCAGCTGTTGTGGGTGTTCAACAGAAGGTACATGGTGTCCTAATCACCCCCTGTGGTCCCAAGCTTAACTCCAGCCAAGACAAAGTGCACCCCTGTAAGTTCATGCATAATGGAATACAGTAGAAACACAGAGAAAAAGACTAGTAGCAGTTGCCCTTGAGTTGCACATTGCTGATGTTACAAGTGTTTTTGTTATGGTAGTAAAGAATACAGCTTCCTTCAGGGTTGAGGCTCCCTCTAGACCAAGCCCCCCAAGGTCTGAGTGCCTGGCATCATGATAAACACCCACAGTACTGATCAAACTAATTCCAAAGCATGTATATAATAATGTAATATTTTATTGGTCCCAAAAGGGAAATTCTGTTTTCACTTGCCCCCGCTTGCACTTCTAAATGTATACTTTGAAATGATTGCCTGTGGGGTGAATTGACTCCAAATTGAGTTTTTGCTTTAATGAGTTTCCTCAATATTTTTTTCAGTAGAGGAGCAATGTCTTCGCAAATTTATTTGGTATTTTTTTTACAGTCTTACGATTTACTATGTTTAGAGAGGAGTGACTAATCCCGCAGCTAAAAATGTCCTGTTTGCATTGTTGACTTTCTTCACTGAAACTGACGGGGACAGCTAGTCCCATGTTGCCTCTGGGATAGTCACAACTTTTTTTTCGCCCACATTGTGACAAGTGCCTGCTGAGCAAAAACAACAGATTAATTTTCAAAATGTCACGAAATGCCTTTAATTTATTCCAGTGGACCTAGGGCTTGGCTGTCTCATTCATAATGCACAAGAGATGCCCTGGAGAGTCAGATATGTTTTCTGAGAGATGAGCTAGCCTCACACTAATGAAATGACATCTGCAATTTAGCCTGTATGTCAACTATGCTCATGTCGCCCTCTCTGCCTCTACCCACTATGGGAAATTGAGGAATTGGAGCTGGGATGAGCACAGCTATACTATAAGTACTTAGACATATTTCCTATGAGAGTGTATTTGCATCTCAGACAGATTGTGGATTACATATTTCCTGCTGCAGATCTCCTCTCAAAGCACCATTTTAGCCTGAGACTAATTACAATGTGTGAAATTGTAAGAACACGATGAAAAAAAATCTTTCCTTGTAGAATATAATACTCTCCTTGCACTCACTGTGCCAGTGCCATGTAAGAGTGCTCTGAAAGTTAAGGTTTTGATTCTGCAGTGGTCTAACTCTCTGCTGGAGAGCGTTTGGAAGACGAAGAGTAGGAACAGTGTCTGAGGTTCTTTGTGTTTGATGTATTGGTCTAAAGGCACATCTGCTTGTTCTGCTCACTGCAAGGTGCCAAGTAAATATGTGCCCCTTTTCTTTGCCAAACACTTATGCATACCCACCACACACACACAATACATAGTGCACACGTTCTTATTTTTTTTTAAATGAAAGTATTTGACCAGAGAGCGCTGGAGATCACTGCAGCATCAGACCATTAGCTTTCCTGTGCCTCACGTCCCTTTACCCCTCCTCTCTATAACCCCCTATGGTGAGATTAATGTCAGGTGGGGGATATATAACATAGTTTAATTAAGCTGGAGCCCACAAGATTCATGGACTCATTTCTTTGTCTGACAGTGCAAATGAAGGTTCAAAGGGTGTAAGGCAACAGGAGAGAAACCCTTGACTAGCTGTTAGGAGTGTAATGAATGTAGAGGTGCATATAGGATAGGGATTTCACCCTTAAAGACCTGGACTTTTGTTGTAAATGGCTTCTGCATAACTTCACTACGACTGTCCTTCTCTGCATGTATAAAAGGTAGACATCAGCACGAGAAATAATGTATGCATTCAGGCACATGAAGAAAGGGGAACACACACAGGTACTGGCAGCAGACATTCAGAGATAAAAAACTTCATTCAGTAATATTGTTATTGGAGTCTGTGAAAGTTGATGCAAATTTGAAAAAAAATTATGCACATGTGCTTTTTTCATGCAGTGAAGGCAATCAGCAGCCACAGCTGCTGAAGCAGCCTTCATGGGCATGCAAAAGAGGATGTTCACTAATGAACCACACAGGAAAGAAGACTGGTAACAATTTTTGGGTGAGAAAGGACCACATTACAAAGTAATTTTGCCAGCGCCAGCATCAGTGTTGTATTTTACCATGTCAGTAACATGAGGGATGTGTCAAAAACTCTAGCTGGAGACAATTTATATGTAAAAAAAAGTTGAATTTCCCCATAAATGACTAATAGTGGCAATCTCAAAGAACTGTCAAATTACTGATTGCTACTTTTTCTTAGACTAAAAGCTTTTCTTTGGCTAAGCACACCAAAACCAATATGTTAACACCTTAGTGCCTTTCCCTTGTTGAAGTCCGAAGGGGAGGGAAAAGAAAAAGGAGAGCAGAGACACAAAAAGAATCAATGCACAACATGCAGCACCTTTTTCACCGAATACTTTTTGATATGTGTCATATCGGACAGAATTTTAAAAAAATCTTTCTTCTAAATTCAACTTACTCCTGCAAAGGTAACCTTGGGATAATCGAAACCTTCCCCATACTGTGGGGCTCTGACTCCCTCAAAAACTAGCAGAGCCATGCTGTGCACTAGATCACTGTATTGGATTTCTATGTAATTAAAGTCACTGGGGACAAGGTAAGAGAGAAGTTTTAAGTGGAAGATGCACAGGAACTATAGTGAATAAATAGCTACTCCCATCGGCTGAACAAGCTCTAATGCGTTTCACTCAATTTAGCCAATGGACTTAGCCCATTGCTGTTTAGCTGATTGCTATTTCCCATTCCACTATCTGTCACTGACTCTGCATTTGCATTTGCCTTGAAGAACAGGCAAGGCAGAGTCATTTGGCAGTGTTAATCAATACCGTTCACTCTGTGCAAAGGGCTTATCAATTTCAAGCCGGTACCTTGAATAAGAGTCAAGAAATAATTTGGCTCGTTCATTAGGTGCATTTGTTTCTTTTTCCTCAAAAAAGTATGTTAAGACAGTGCCATTTCATTTTCAAGGAAATCAATTTCCCCTCTTCCCTTCACTCTTGGAATGCAGGTAAAACAGTGGCAGGGCAATTACAAGTGAAGAGATTTCCATTGCTTTTTTGTGTTTGTCTCAGTTTGGCTGTGGCAACTCGTCTTCTTGAATGCTAATGGGGAGTTCGCAGGCTTGCAGGGCCCGAGCAGAGGGAGACCTGTCTGTGAATAATGGATGAGTTAATGTTAGGGAGAATTCTTCCTGGAACACCCTGCTTCTTAAGAAATACTGTTGAAAAACACATGTATCTCAAACATCCCAAGCTGCCTGGTCCTGGTGGACAAGGTCGCTTGGTGATTTTACTTGCCTCTAGGAACAGTAATTTATATGAAAAATATGTTTTAAAAAAATTATGCGATGAATTACCCCAAAAGATTTTTAATTTTAATGTCCTAAGCTGCTGGTGGGGACAGAAAGTTTAACTTCTATTCAACATAACATCAGAACATAACATACACAAGCTTGTAAGTCTCTACCTAATAGTTGGGAGTTTGGAAACTTAATTCTTGACATTTACAATTGATTTGGAAATCAGCATTCAGCTATGTATCACACGTTTCATGGGACTTTGCGAAGAATGTTATGGGAAAAACTGGACAGATGCTGGCAGACAGCTACTTAGAGCTGAGGAGCTTTGTGGGAGGGAGTCTGGGGCAGACTGGGGCGTCTGGAGGAATAAACAGCCAGACAAACAGCGGATTCTGCTCTGATCTGAAGCTCAGAGTTTATTTTAAAAACTTTTGGGATTCTAAAGCGGATTTAGGTTCAATTCACCTTGTCTACAGCAGGGAGCGGCAAAGGTGCTGACCTGTAGCACTTTCTCCAAAGGAAATGTAATTTACCTTATGAATGTACAGAGAGGAGAGAGGGGGAAAGGAGAGAGACTGGAAGGAAATAAGTGGAGGCACCACAGTTGGAGTGCAGAGTCAGTCAGAGACTGTACTGAAAGAATTAAAACACACCCAGACACACACACAGATATACCTTTGCTCCCTACCCTGCTTACCAATTGACACTTCTTTTGAAAACCTCAGCAGAGGCCTTCGGTGTTAAAATAAAATGACATTCGCTGGTGCTCCATAAAGCTTATGTGACTTGGCTGTTATGTCATAACCCCAAAGAAGGCCCAGTGTGGATGATTGGAAATGGGTGGAGTAATGACATATTTGAGCCCTGAGCCATTACTGACAATTGCTGTAGCTATTTGTGAACATGATCTCTTTTTGGTGCAGGGAAATTAAAACCTACGCCTTTTATGTGTTCTAGTTATTATATTTGATTCACTAAAAATAGGATGAAATGGATAAAAATGGAGGACACAGGTTGCTAAATACCACATGCAATTTTTTTCTTGAGTCACTGATGATCCTTACACCCACCAGACCTTTTTTCCTATCAATGTGTGTGTGTGGGAGTGTGTGTGTGTTAGAGGGAGAAAGGAATATGGGCTCGATGTAATGAGTGGAATCTAACATTAAGCCATATTTTCTGGATCTTCATGGACCCAAAGGGAGCTATGCTCTGCCAATTTAAAAGTTCAATTTGCACCTTTCCATCAGATTTATTTTGCATTATAGCCTCCTGGCTCTCTTATCCGGCCGGCAGAGTGTCTAGTTAATACTCCACTTCTAACCAATCAGATCATTTCAGTGAAGGAAACGGACACAGGAAGGAAATTTTGAATGGTGAGGACGTGGTTGGTTAGCCTACGAATAAGTTGATCAGTTCATTGAATGATATCTAAGAATGATTTGATGATCGAGGAATGGTTTGAAATTTGTTTTCTAGGGCTGGATTTAAAATCGTAAATTTAATGGATTTGTTTCATAGCAGTAAGGCTTTTTTTCTGTTGAAATACAAGTATATGAAGTCTGTTGTTGTACAATTTGGGCGTTTATCTTTTTTATCAACACTGTAAGTGACAATAAATACACGGGGAAAAAATCCACTTTACCATATAGTGATGGGCACAGCTGTTAAAGTGGAAGGTGAAAAAAGCAATTTTTCTCTTTTAGAGAGGGAAAGAGAGGCCATTGGAAAATCCCTATTTTTAGATTCTTTTTCTTTCAGAAACATTTTAGGTGAAAGAAAAATGCTAAGATTTGAGTTATTCTCTCCTTAGGAAAAAGATAGTTTCAGTTATTGAATCTATCTTTTGTTGATGCATCATTTTACGAGTATTTGTGGTCATAAATCTTTGAAACAAGGGAATTTAACTGACCCTGGGTTTTCAAGGCTGAAACCAATTCAGATAATTATGATTAAAATGCTAAACTTTCTACACATTCATAAAAATGGAAATAAATCTATAAATGCAAGGAATTATTTTTATATCATAGATCATAGTTATACTATTTTTAGTGAAAATATGAGTATTACTCTTGCTGAAAATGAATGGCAGTTCCCTTCTTCATTATATTTGAGAAAAAAAATGTTAACAAAATTTTTTTTGGCAAACATTTACTTTTCAATGTAAACCAAACAAATATTTTTAATGATGACTCCTTACAATTTTGCAACAGGATAATATTACCAATGTTTTGTTTGAACAGGAGGACATGTTGTGGTAAAAAGATAATCTTTGAAGTGGTATCTGGTGGATAAACTGTTACTATATCTGAATAACTTTCAACATATGTTTTGCATCTCTACGCCACCACACACCACCACCAGCTGTTGTTTTTAATGCCCATATGGATGCACCTGAAAAATGTAATATCAGCGATTATTATCAGCCTACCATTTTCAACTCTGGCTCTCTGGAGGAAATAGAAGTCATCAAAAAAGTGGTGACGCTAATATTGACCCTCTGGTTTGTTTATGTTTTTTTCAGAGGAGCTACGAAAACTCAGCTGGTCTGGAATCCCACGACAGGTCCGACCGATAACGTGGAAGCTTCTTTCGGTAAGTTGTACACACACTCAGACATGGGGACTGAACACACCTGGTACGAAAATCTGTCCTGGGTGGTCTGATCATAAGCAGACAGCTCCAAATACATGTGTTCACAGATGGTGTACCAGTGGGTCTCCACATGTGTCTCAAGTGACCAGTTGTGACCTTTCCTCACTTCCCTGCTCAGTATGCCCATTGAATTGGTAAAATGTTGTCTTCTTTCACTGATGAAACAAGTCAAAAATGTGTTTCAAACAGCTGCTAAAATGTAGTAGTCTTACATACACCTCCCTCTCCACAGCACCATGTAATGTAATGCATTAACCAAACTACATCTTCAGTCTTTGCTCTTTATGCCAAATTTACAAGAGGCACGAATGAATAAAATTCACGTGATTGTTTTTGCAAAGTTTATGAATTACATGCTTTAGAAGTGGAATCAAGCAATATTTGTTAAATCATTTGGAACAATAAATTGACAAATTTTAATTTCACAGTTTTTGTGTACTAGGCAGGCAGTTCATCAGTGTGGACGAGAACACATTTGTGTACACTTTGCAAAGAGAAAGTGGCTTTAAATGTCCCAGACTAACACAAAAGGTTGCATTTTGTGCAGACTCTCCTGTACTTTGAGCTGTCCCGATGTGATCCAATCACCTAGGCAATCACTTAGGATGCATGTAAATGCTATGTGAACAGAGGCTCACATGATTTACATGCATACGGTAAATTCAGACATCAGCAGGGAGTAGAAACAAACACTAATTTGTGTAAAATAAAAACTCTCATAAAGGCGCTTGAATGCAAACGCACACAAAGACAAAAACCTATGTAACCTCATGCATAAACATGAAAATTAGAACTCAGACTCATCAAATGCACACACAGGCTCAAACACACGCAGACAAAACCGCACAAATTATGCATTACAGAGGATCATAGACATACACAGACAAACACACAGAAAGTTGCCGCTATGTTCTCTCCTGACCCCCTCCCTTTTTTGATTTATGAAGACTGGTAACAGTCCTGCTTTTTTTTTTTCAAACTTCAATAGGGAAAATGAATTGCAAGGCACAAATAATTTATTCATGAGACGCGCGATGTGTTTACTCATTAAGCCATTGTTGTGGTGTACAGCTCCTAGTCTGCAGAGAGAAGACTGGCTTTTTGAATGCCGTGACTCTCCCATTAATTACTGCACAATAGTTAATGTGCCGCAGAAAAGATGTCATTAAAGGTGTGTGTACGTGTGTGTATTTGCACATGCCTGTGTGTGTCTTTTGGTAGTGGGTGGTAACAAACTGGGTGCTTTAACCGTTAACGGCTGCTTTGTACGGTGCTCTACCGAGGTAAGGGCTTGTGACGCCATATGAAGTTGCAAAGAACTGACTGAAGTGTAGGCAGTCAGGCATGGGGGTAGTTTAGGTGCATCTCAGCACGTAAGCTGTTTGTGTGTGTTTACAAGTGACCGTGTGTCTCGGTGTCTTGGCTAATGTACCCTTGATAACACACACACATTTTTACAGTTTGGTTTCGTTGTACTTTGCTCCCTTGCTTTTCTGTGTTTGCAAGTACATACAATTCCGAGCGTACATGCGTGGGCATCACTTATGTGTGGACATTTGTATACTGTTGTGGCTATATTTTGTAAATAGTGAATGTTATAATTGCAAGACACAGCTGTGCCTACACCGTGGCTTGTGATTGATGGTTGGACCTCTTGAAGGAGTCAGGAAAAAAGAAGAAACAAGAGGACATAAACCTATGGAGGATGGATGGATAGATGGATGGATAGATGGATGGATGGATAGATGGATGGATAGATGGATGGATGGATGGATGGATAGATGGATAGATGGATAGATGGATAGATGGATAGATGGATAGATAGATAGATGGATAGATGGATAGATGGATAGATGGATAGATAGATAGATAGATAGATAGATAGATAAGAGAGGGATTTTTCCCACATTCACAAGTTCTCCCTCCTCTGTTGTACAGCAAATGGCTAAAAAGAAAAGATCTTGACTTTTTGGATGTACAGCT
>JAQNCA010000018.1:6124199-6137724 GCA_029783725.1 Acanthurus tractus
AGATAACAAAACTTTGATTAAAATTTTTGGCAGTTTAATTTTTTTAGGATAATAATTATCTTGTTTCTTTAATTTTTTTTTTTTTTTTTCAAAACTGTGTAGCAGTGACAAAATATGTGTTACAAGACTCCAGAAGTCACCGCTCTAATCAGGAAGTAGTGTAATGTGTTAATTAGTGAGCTTTAGAGGTGCTGGGAGCTGAATTTTTCGTACTTTTCAACTGAGCGAGGTTAGTGGTTTCCCCCTGCTTCTCGTATGTACCGTCAGACATGGATGCATTATCCATTTTCTCATTTAACTCTCAGCAGGTGAAGGAAATGAGCATATTTTCCAAAATGTGAAATTTTCCTTTGTAAAGAATAAAAGCTGTCAAAGCAGTTCATAACAACCACAACCTAACTTTGACACTAAACTCTCAGTTTTCCCCATCAGATGTGTTGGACATTTGAATGTAAAACAAATTAATGAACATTTTCTTTCTTTTTTTCCTTCCTTCTTTCTATCCTTGCCTCCTTCACCCTCTCTCAGGGTTATCTGCCAGCTAATGCAGAAAGGAGAGACAGCGTCCTACAAAGAAAGAGACAAGAATATTTTGGTTTCATCCAGCAATACTATGACTCCCGCAATGACGAGCACCATCAGGACACATACAGACAGGTAAACACACGCGCTAAAGCACACACACACACACACACACACACTCATGTCTCCTGTGTGTTTGTCATGTGTTTGATCATTTCTTCTAAATCCGACCTTTTTATTACCAGTCTGACTTTCAGCACTTGGAGGACAGAATGAGAGATGAACTACAGAAGGTTCAATTTCCAATTACAAGAACATGTTCTTGTCACTAATTTGTTCCCTAAGCCCAAATCCAGGACACAAGGCTGTTTGTGTTTGTCTGAAAAAGTGTGTTTTTTTTTAACAGGATTGGACTCTGCAGACAGGATTACTGAAACCAGTTCTGTGCTTTTTTTATTTCTGTCCGTCTTTTCTCATGAACTCATTTGTTTGTGTGTCTGTCTGTGTTGACATGGAAGGAGTGCGGTCAAGCTCTATTAACGGAGTAGAGACAACCAACCCCAAGCTTCAGAGAGCCGCTTAAATGAATACTTTACTTTGACTTTGGAACACATCTACTTTTATACTCTCACTCTGTCTCTGTTTTCCGGCCCCCTCCCCAAAAGCTCTTTTATTTTTACACCCAACTACTTCCCATTCATTTTAGGCCGATAAGAAACATCAAAGTGGGCTGTCGATAGCAAAAACACACATTTCTCATATCCAGTCCAATTTCCCATTGATCTTCTCTGCACTGCGCCAGAAAGCTGGAATACTTTGTTTTGATGATTGTTTGGATCGTGTCTTGAAGCCTCTTTTCCTGCCAAATTCTGCTTGTTCCAACGCTGTTTGTGTTGACAGGGTATGCAGTGATTTCTAGTGAATCCTTTTTTCTCTGTGTGTGATGATGTGTGTTTGTGCATATGTTGGTTTGGTACTCAAATTACACATGACGGTTAGTTTGTCTCTATTTTTTGTGTATTATGTTTAAGTGGCTGTAGATATATGTGCATAACATTACTTGCACCTTTTTACTTGTTTAACTGTGCATCTGTCCATATGGGATTGTCCATCAGCCAATACGAATCTCTCCATCTGTCTCCACAGTTTGTGTCTCTTTTTGTGTCTGCCCATCTGTTTCCTTAAAACATGTGTTTATGTTGTCGGTAACTTGTCCAAAAGTCTATACAAATGTGTTTTTTTGCATATGAATATAGATTTAGCAGTTGTAGAAGTCCTAGCCCACACTGCAAGTTTTTTTCAAGTGTTTCTGGGTTTTTTTTATGTTAAAAAAATTTTAACCATGCTTATTTTAAGCTTTTTGAATTAACGGACACAAGAGTTACGTGTTTGAAAAAAGATTAAATTCTACTGTTAAAACTGCATTTAGCAATTTTTGACCACTAGGTGGCAGAAATACTTCAAAAGCACTCTCACACACTGAAAACTGCAGGTTCTTGTTAAATAATTGGCCTGTCAAGTTCTTGTGGCTCAGGTTTTGGTAAACAGTTCTCTATTTAAACAATCAGCAGTAACAGAGCAACACTAGCAAAGCATCTTAATCCTCCTCAGCAGTAGCTACCTACAGTTTTACATGGGGCAGTTGGAGCTTTACAATGTGAGCCAGCAGTAAAAACAGTGGACTGACTGCTGCTTAAAGTTTCATTGAGTGTGGAGGGCTTTACATGGAGGCTTGTTGATTCTAAGTGCAATCAGCAGAATAAACATTACAGAGTTAATCCACTCAGCATCATTTAGCTCAATAACATGATTTAACACGCATCTGGTGCTGGACGTTTGCACACACTTGTGACAAAGTAAAATTCCAGTATTTAACTAAAGTTTTGGATTTTCCCAACAATAGGCCATGCTACTTTTTTACCTTTAGCTTCTTCTTTGGAAATTTGTGAAACATAACACTTGCAAAATATTGTTTACCAGGAGAGCAGAGAAGGATAATTACAGCGTAAGTCTAACCAAAAGTAAGCACACAACTAATCCTCTTATTCCTCTCTTATCCCCGTAGTTACCTGTTATAATGAAATGCATTTTATTTACGCCGTCAGAACAGCTGCAATCATGATAGCATGATTGAAAAGGTTTAAAACAGGAATATTTTGGACAAGTGCATAAAAATGACTTCTAAATAGTGCAAACGTGTGTGTGTGTGTGAGAGAGAGAGAGAGAGAGTGTGTGTGTCTAACCCCCTTTCTCTCCCATGTTGCTGTTAGATCCACATAGACATTCCTAGGATGAGTCCTGAGTCTTTGGTGCTGCAGCCAAAGGTGACAGAGGTAAGGTGGACGGAGCAGACGGGGATGTGAAAACTGCTCAATCCCCAGTCCTGTCAGTAACAAGCCACGCACTTCCCCAGACCACCCGCTCACCCGGTCTGGACTGTTTCAGCTGGCTTGCCTCCAGCCGTTGCCCTGCATCCGCCTGAACCCCCCCTCCTCTGATGAATCTGTCTGCCTGTTGTCTCGTTCATCTGCGGGTCAGACACTCTGAAATGGTGTAAACGTGGTCCAACTCCCACCAAAAAAAAAGAAAAAAAAAAAGAAACATCACACACATATGCACTCTCAAGCACATAGCATCACAGGGACATCTCAATGTGCATACTCGCATTCAAGACCACTGCTGCTATCCATTTCAGACCACCGAAAAAACCCCCCGTCTGCCTTCAATCAAGAACACCAATCCACTAACTGTTGCTCTCTCTGTCTCTGTCACTGTCTGTATTGGCAAGATCTGTGCTAACCTGCCCGTTGCTTCAGTGTTTGTTTTTTTCTCTCTTTCTCTCTCTGCAGATTCACATTGACATACCGAGAACTAATCCTCTTATTCCTCTCTTTCAACAAGCTTCTGTCCAAGAGGTGAGACCCCCCCCCATCCTCCCCACTTTGTCCCTGCTGCACACACACCACCTCACCCAGCAGGGTTTTCTCCTCCACTTTTGGGCAGCTAATGAGTGATAGCATCGCCAGTGACACTGATAATGTGGGGCGTTTAGCAAAATAAAACAGGCGCAGGGTCAAGTGAAATAAATGCTACATCATAATCACTTAAGTCACATTAATTAGAAATTCAAAAAGGTTAGTGCTGATAGTCTGAGGTGTGTTAATGATATCATTGGGCTTTTTAATATTATAGTTATAAAACTCTGTGAAGTTATATTCAGCATGCAAGAACATAAAAAACAATCGTAAGCCAAGGACAAGCTGTCAGATCTTTGTTGTTTTTTTCTACCTGCCTTGGAGTCTGAAAAGGAAAAAACCCTCGCTTCAGCACACTGCATGATCTGGCATGGGCACACACACAAACAAGGATGCATATAAAAGATATTAAGTAATACCTGCAGTCATGCATGTGATCAAATAGTCAAAAACTTTCACTCTGCATGGTTAGCACTCTTGTTTTTCTCAGTTCTGCTTTGTTGGTGCCACGGTACAAAGCTTCTCTTGTTATAATAGGGTATTTTAACAGAATATATTAAGTAATTATCCTAAAACCCTCTTCAGCAGTATGTCTGATAAAATGATCACAATAATCAGTGGTAGTTTGGGCACATAAAAGAGAACGTATGGAAAAGCACAGTAACTGGAAGCCTTAGCTATTAAATCATTGTAAGTTGCTTTGGAAAGCAGTGCTGCTTAAATACTTAAAATGTCAATAAGTTATAAATCACTTTTGTTTTCTGCTGTTGTGTAAGAAGTTGGCTCAGCAGGCTTGAGACTATCGGTGCAGCTTCCTAAAACAACTTAACACGGATATTAACTTGATTCCATTCATTTATACAGAGTTAACTTTATCTTATTATTACAGTGCTTCTGGGAGGTCCTGTCATGCATAGAACCACTTGCCTGAGAAGCAAAGCAGCTGAAAACCCAGATAGAATAATCCCATAATGAGGTGCAGGCTAATGAGGTGGTCAGGGCTCACGGACTGCTCTGTGTATACACCTCCACATAGGTGTAAGCAAGCACACACATGCTGTTTTCGCTTCTTAAAGAATACACAGTCAGATATGCATTCCACACATTAAAACAAACAAAAAAAATATTAGTACATAGACTCATAACACATGAAAACGTACACGCTGAAACCCACACAGCACCCCATGCAACACCACCTCCTTTGCCCCCTGTCTTGCACAGATTACTACTTGGGGCTGTACCCTGGGAGGTGAGGAGAGAAATAAGATCAGACAATAAAGAGGCGGCCTTCTTCTGCCCATAATCATATTTAGATTATATATTACTGCTGCAAACATATTCTGTTTTTCTCTCTTTACCTCGTTTCCCTTACCTCAGAGCCCCTTTCTCTCTTCCTCTCATCCCCACACACCAACTCTCCCCTCTTTTTTTCTGCCAAATAAAAGCCACCAGCATTGCATTGAAATATTCAAGCGGCGTACTCTCATATATTTTGGTATGCAACAGACTCCAAAGGTCTCTCTCTCTTTTTTTTTTTTTTTTATATGGTTATGCTTGCTGCAGCGCCACCTGAAAATCACCTCTGCTTCATTTTATTCACTTGTTTGTCCCCTCCCCTGCCCCGTGGGGCTCTGAGAGATTTAGTCGAGATGGAAGGCAGTCAACAGTCTATTTCATTTCAAAGGGAAAGAGGGATACTGAAGCAATTTTGCAGTGATTTCCTTTGAGTTTTTCGTGTTTCATAGAACAATGCAGTCTTTAGGAGATGTTGATAATCTGCAATTACAAGTTCCAAACGCAAAGAGTTCAGGTTTGCATCCAAATTAGAGGTCGACAGAGCTGGATTTATCAGTAGACCGGCTGTCATTGTAAGAAATCCTGTTTTTCATTTCAAGTGTTTAACTGATGCTTTTAGAATGAATAACTAAAAAGGAATCAATGCAAAGTAGCAATTTTCTGTGGTTGTTGATGAACTGTTTCACAGAAGAGCCTGTGATCTGTATACAGGTTCAGGGTTTTTTTTTACTTTACATGTTAGATGTTCAAGAGTTCTTTGACTTGACACCATTTTGTTCAGGTTAGTTTCCCCTCCTTGAGATTACCCTTTATCAGAGCCCCCATGGTTTGAGAATAACTTCATGTAGTCGATGTTTCCCTGTCCATGAGATGCACTGAGCATTTGAAAAAGTATTTAATTATATTGTGGGATACTTATGATTTGCAAGAATCAAGTTTTCTGTCTTTAAAGGAGTGAGTGAACTCTGTTTAAACCGGAGGACGGTGTTGTTTGGTTAGCTGTTGAACTGTGCAGCGACTGTAGGTCTTTGTTTTCTGTCTCTCACATACAAAAGCACCAAGGTGCCCATAGCAAACCGGGTGTTGGATGAGTGGTGTGTACGTGCATGGAGGTTCACTCAGAGCGGTTCTGTGTGTAGGTGCCAGTGTGAAATATGTATGTCAGCTTTTGAGGTTGCATGAAAAGAAAGTCCCATTACCCACTCCCTCTGGTAGAAGCAGCACCTCTCTCTGTTTGATAGATGGGGCTTTGATAAGGGAAGAGGAGGTGTGATGTGTGGAGGGAGGTAGAGGAGATTTGAGGAGAAAGTGTAGGGGAAAGCCTGAGAGAGTTGCGTCTTACCAACCTCTCAGACTGTCTTAGCATTGATTGAATTACTTGAAATAAAAATGAGAGAGTTTGCACACATAGTTTCCAAAAAATGACATTACCATAGATGTGTTTTTTTTTTTACCTATAAAACAATGAGCTACGATGTTATTTAGAAAAGTGACAGGAACATGACATACCCCTAAAAAATAAGAAAGTGCTTGATGGGTGTGATACAGCAAGGTATGAGAGGGAATGTGTGTGTGTGTGTGTGTTTTTTTTTGGGGGTAAATCCATTTGCACACCAGAGAAAAAAGCTGAACATCAAGCCTCCTTTAATTCACTGGGGTTGACAGCATTAAACAACCACCCATAACGAAGATGGAAGTGTTTGCCTTGCAAAAAAATGTTGAGAATCAGGGATAGAGAGAGAGAGAGAGAGGGAGATGGAGGTGGAGACGGACTCAAGAGGGGGGAAGAGACAGAGACAAAGTGAGTGAAAAAAGAAGAGAGGAGGGAGGAGACTAACACCAAAGCAGAGAACAAAGTTCAAAGTGAGCTTTTCTGTGCACACAAAAAATTAATCAGAGAAAGTGAAGGTGTTGCTCTGTGTTGAGAGAGAGAGAGAGAGAGAGAGAGAGAGAGAGAGGCAAAGAAATGGTTCATTTCGACTGATCTTGGCCATTTTCATATCTAAAACCCACTTTCTGCTTCATGTACTTCTTAATTTGTCCAAACTGTGACCTCATTAGAAAACTACTGAAGTTTCTGTAGCATTTTGTGCCACTTTTCTCAACAGATAAACAGATGATATTAAAAGCATTCAGACAGTAAATGTCCGGAAAAACTTTGAATTTCAAATGCCAAATTGAGCTGCAAATGCACACACACTGACACTGACACTGACATTTACACTTGCAAGACTTTAAGTTAGAATCCCTATATCTTTACCTTTAGAGTTTTTAAATGTATTTTGTTATTGAAAGTCAACATCCAAAAGTGATACTCTGTTAAAGGCACCTTGCAAAGGACTTACAAATATTTTGAATTTGTGTCCTTTTCAAAGCCATTTCCCCCCAAAATATTTTGTGTTCAGCATTTGTCTGATCAATATTTCCTGGCTCGAAGCCTTTTTACTTGCTTGTTGTTACTTACTTTGTTGCTGCATTGCTACACTGCCACCAATTTTCAGTCAGCATAATAGCCAAAAACATGCGCCTGCACAGTACACAACAAACAGGGTCCCACCAACAAAAATCTTGCTCCATAGCGCTTCTAATGGTCAGAAAACTCCACAGGACACCTTTAAAGTTGTTCCTCCTCCCAAGAATAATACTGACTTAAAAATCGTTACCACATCTGTGCCAGAATCCCTCAGCAAAATGACAGTGATTGAGGTTCAGCTGCTTTCCTCCTCACCAGCTATTCATGCCTCAAATTGTTCTAATTCTACTACTGCTTTCCCACACCTCATTGATTCTCTGAAAATTTACTCTTTTTATGATTAAGACTTGAGGTCCAGAATCAGACTCATTATTTCAAGGCTTAATTTACTGTCAGAGAAGAACTATTTCAGGTGTCAAAACATGGACGTTTTATTTTTATTTTATTAAATGTTGCCTGTGAGCAAAATCATAATTCAATTAGCTGTTTTATCAATAGAAAATATACCAAAATGACTAAGAAAACCTTTTATTTTTATTTAATCATAACATTAACTGATTTTAACCTCTCCAACACAAGGAACTACTGCTTGTGCTTCTTATTACTATAAATAAACTACCTTTTTGCATCAATAAGTAGTTTGTATAATCTTAATAATACTTGTTTACAAATTACTGTTATGACAAAATGTCTCTGTGTTTATACTCATGTGTTTCTGTGTGTGTGTGTGTGTGCGTGTGTGTGTGTTAAGATTTTTGAGCGGATTCTGTTCATCTGGGCCATCCGACATCCAGCCAGCGGCTACGTACAAGGCATCAACGACCTCGTCACACCGTTTTTTGTCGTCTACGTCTTCGAATACATCGGTGAGTAGCCTCTCCCTCTCTCTCTCTCTCTCTCTCGCTCTCTCGCTCTCTCTTTCTGTCTTTTTTGCCTTCTCCGTAATACTTAAAAGCTCCATGATCTTTTGTGCAACGAGTCATTGATGTGAAGATCAGTCTTCTCTTTTTGCTGCCCATCTACTGTAAGTGCTGCTCACAGTGCAGAGTGGCACCTTTTGTAGTTGGCATGACTCAGGGGTTCATCACAGCAGGTCACTAGGAATCAATCCCTGGGACCTTTCAAGACCTTCTCTCTATTCATAACTTTGTGGCCAATGAACTCCTTTGCAGCTCTGTGTCCTCTTTTCCCCTCTCTTTTCTTCCATCCGTCTGTTCCCCTTCCATTGAGCTCTACACTTCAACCTCAGTTTGTGTTGAAATGTGCTTGTAAGTGCTACTTATCAAAGCACTCTTCTTTACACTTATGATTAAACTGTGAGAGTACGATCCAGTAGGTTTGTGTTTGTGTGCCTGCACAGCACACTGTTCTCCTTTGAGCCCCAAGCTATGTGCATTTATGTCTTGCCATGTTTACACAGCGAGCTATACTTAATTCTCACACTTAAAAACATTAGACGATACAGACATGCCATGAGATACAAAGCACACGCGGAGCAAGAGATTTAGAGAAAATCTGTTGATTTTAAAGGGATTTGTACTTCATGTATAACTTTATTATGATAAGTGTAAGTGGCTCAAAATATGTTCCAGTGCAGTTTCTTTCCTGGAAAGAATTATATTCATTAATATAATCATAAATTAAAATAAATTTTTAAGGCTTGTGATTTGAATTGAACTCGGCACCTAATAGCACAAGAGCTGTACTATTTATCGTTTTTGAAATGATAAGCTTCAACTTAGGATCAGGGCAAAATGATGAGAGTCTAGGTGTGTCACCTTACAGATGCTCTGGTTTATCCTTGACACTCTTTGAGGTACAATCATCATCAGCTGCTGTCTGCTTGCGTATGTCCCCTACTCCACCTTTCAGTCCACACAACACTTAAGGGCTTACTAGACACAAGATAGACTACACATGATAGATTTGAAAAAAATCAGTGCACCACTAGCCTTTATAACGTCACTTGCTCAAAATTATTTCCAGAATAGGCAATCAGGAGTTTTTGTAGAATCTCTCTTTTTCTTTGAGAGTTTTGATGATAATCGCATGCAGAAATGTGACAGAGGGGGATGAAAACTGACTCCTTGCTGTATAGTTTTTAAGTGGTAAGAGCCACTACAGCTTTCAAGTATGTGTGTTTCTGCTTGCTGCTTTGGTGGTGTGAGCTTCTCCATACATCCCACAAATACATTGTATTTCTTTTGTTTGTTTGTGCCATGTTTTGGACCATCAGCTTTTCTTAAATGCCATGAAACCACAATGCTCTGTGGACTCCTCACACACACACACACACACACTAGTCCAATGAGGGTCACAGAGACACAATGAGGATCCACAAGTTAAGTGGTGGGAAGCACAACTAGCGGTTGGACTCTGGGATTTCTGCACTTCTCCTGCTGCTTTTGACTGCACTTTACTTAAATGGGTGTTTGTTTTTAAGACATTTTCTCAACTTTTCTTTGAAATTTTTGCTTTGTTTTGCTTCTTTGTGTATAACGCAATGCAGGGCAACAGCACCGCAAACTTATATACAGCCTCTTAATTGGCCTTTAAGCTAAAATGAACTCCTCTAGAAAAACTATTTCAACAACAAATAACTGGAAATAAAAATAAAACCTTCACTGAGGTGGAGTTGATTGCAGGGTTCTTGACTACATTAGTTTTTGCGAGTTGAACCTAAAAACCTGGCAAATTGGTATAATTTCCAAAATGAGATCAATTAATAAAAACAGCAGTTTCACTTTTACAAAATTATGGCTTTTATTTCATCCATTATGACCTAAGAACTTCATTTACAAAGCAAGTAATTAGAGACAGTCTCTTGCAAATATTGATCATTACACTTTAAATTTAGTATATTTGTCATTTTGAGATGAACTGCATTTTGTGCAAACTGTTGTGAGGAGTCCTTTTAAAGAGTGTTTGCTTGTCCCCCAACCCAATAGGCTAGTAATGTGCACTGTGATGTATGCAGAGGTGATGCTTTTCACTCGTTGACTTTTTTACATTTAGTTTCTCTTGTCCTTCACTTGTTCTGCTCTTTTTTCTTCTGTCATATGTTCTTCTGCATCTTGTTACCTCCGACTTTTCTATCATTTTCATTTTCTCCTTTATGTCTTTATCTCTTCTTCCCTCTGCATTTGCCCCCCCCCCCTTTTTTTTTTTGCTCTCTCTGTGGGTGAGTCACACTCTTGTCAGATCTTCAAGGCAGCACCCTGCGCTTTTGTTTCCCTGCATCTCCATGCACTGATGAGTCTTGAACAACATACATAGCCAACAAACCTTCAAACGTGCCCAGCTGGCATCTTACATGATAGGTTGATGTGCTGTGTTGTTATTGTTGTTGTTGTTAGGTGCTCTAGTTTTCAGACAAAAGGGGAGCCAAAGCAGAGAGGTTTGGCTCCTCCGTGGGCCTAATTCTGCTCCTTTGTGAAGGGGTAGAAAGTGTGAGAAACCATCTCTCATGCCATCATGCTCTCTTGCTCTCTCTGGCTGTCTCCTCTCCACTCTTGCCCACTATTTTTGGTCTTCTATTGCATTGCACTCCACCTTCCCCTCTCTTTCCTCTCCCTACTTTGAAATTGAGATCGTGATTGTCTGATGAAAGCAGATATCAAAAATAATTAATACAAGAATTGTATCAAATAAGTACCACTATCCATACACCTGATGGGCAATGCAAGATTTTTTTTTGAAGATTACTTGTTCAAACAAATACGAGAATATTAACTTTGAAGGTGTTTTTAGGTCAGACACTCATTCTATTAATCTCTCACTTATCTTTTTCAAATGCTCACCTGTCAACCCCAAGAGGCTTGAGCCTATTTGGTGAAAACACAGCCATCGTAAAAATCAAAGGCCTTTAGCTCTGAGACTTGATGGTGAGTTTTTAAGTGAAAACCTATTTTATAATTTAAGATTAGTGATTTTTGAGCTGATATGACAAGCTTATAAATATACAGTTTTCTTTTTCACACATTAAGCAATAACATTAGCATTTGTCTTTATTGTAATATTTGTGTCCACCTGGAAAATTCAAGTCAGGTTTCATTCTTTTTCTGCCTCCACCAGCTCCTGAGGAAAATATCTGGCATTTTAGCCACAGTTGCTCTGCTATAGTCACCAACTTTTTGCTAACTTTGTTTAACGTTATGTCCTGGGCACATTGCGTTTTTCTTTTTTTTTTTTTAAGAGCTTTTCACTGTCACCAGCATGTGAAAACAACACTTATGAGACAGTTGAGAGTAAACCAAAACACTCAAGTCCCCTCTGCAAATGTCTGTTTAATGGACGTGACTTCAGCTGTTGTTGGGAGCTGGCCTAGTTCACATTATGGTACGGTGGTCTAATCAGCGGCCCTAAAAGCTCTTAAACAAAATGAAGAGCACAGTAGGTGAGAAAGTGGCTTAGATGAGTCTGCTGTAAAAGGTCAATATAGGCTTATGTCCTGCAGAGTTAAATTGAGTTACAAAGCGACCGAAGGCAGAGCCAAAGTGTTTCCTCCTGCCAAAGTGTTTTCCTTCTCAGAATGTTCATTATATTTAGTTTTAAAATGTGTGTTTCTGTCTAAACAGTGCAAAGCCTTGTGGATTTGAGCGACAGCCAGTATCAGTGGATATAAGCCAGTTCACTGATTGGGAACCTGATTAAGACTTTGTAATATTTGCAGCTGCTTAATCTACCCTCCAACAAGTATTTTTTTATTTATCCTCTGCTCCATATTTTATGCTTTTTTTGTTTCAAATGTCATTTCATGGCCATTGTCTTGATCCAACCCTCATTCTATGCCTCTTCATAAATGTCTGTTTAGATAATCTTGATTGATTTGTTTCCAAAGTCTCTTTTGCAAACCCGTTTTTACAAGGTACTCGGTGCAGGCTGCGGCCCCAGAAGCACACAGAAAAAAAAAACAAATCAGAATCACACCTACGTCCTCCTGCCCACAAGATGCCCCTGAATATGTTCGTTTGCTCGCTTTAGTTTACTTCTGTTTCTTTTGTTCCACTTTTGTGATGTGTCACTTTGTTAGCGTGTCTTTGTTTTTCCTTTGGCTCTCTCACTTTGTTTTTCTAGCTCCTCTTTTTTAGCTCCTGCACACAAAAAAGCCTTGGTCTGCCACAGCTGTGCTTGTTCAGCTGCCATACACTCCATTTACCTTTTGATGATGCAATGCCGAGTGATGGCTCGACCTCTTAACCACTCCATCCTCCCAGCACTCCCTCCTTTTCTCCCTGTCACCAGCTTTCATTAACACCTGACTGCTAATCCAAATTGAAAAGTTCCAATTGGTAGATTATTGATAAACTCTTCTCACACCATGGAAGAGAAAATACCACTGAAGTTGTTTCGCATCCACCTGGACTGTTAAGCAATCTAGCAGGCTCCCTCTTGTGTCAAAGGAGAAATTGATTTAGAGAGTCTATCGTTCTCGTTCTCCAACTGTGAGGCATTCCTTTGCTTTCGTCTTCGCCCTATCTTCCAAAGTGTAGCTCCTCTCCCATTAGCTAACAATAGAAGTCATTTAATTAAGGCCAGCATGGGCCATGACAGGCGAAGGAGCTGGGCCAGTCCTCCTTTAATGTGGAGCGGCCATTGATCGACCCACAGATCCATAATGTAATCTGCATGCCAGTGTCTAAGTATGGATTCACTCTGAAGAAAGATGAGAACAAGGGAGCGAGTAAGAGAGACTAAAGAAGAGATGTGGCAGTGTATCGGAAGCAAAATTAAGAAAGGTGAGAGTTTGACATCTACGAGTGAGAGAGAACTGAAGCTAGAATGGAGACAAAGTGGTAGAATATACCGTAACAGTAGGTAAAGCTTCTCTTTGCAGGTTTAGGAGTAAGAGTGAGGGCATAGAGAATGATGCAGAGGGACAAACAACAGAGCAGGGAAACAAGATTTTCAACATGAAGAAAATGACCAAGTAGGAAATTGCCCCTATGCTGTCAGAGAGCGACCAAGCCAAGCAGTCCTTCCTCCTATCAGCTAAGAGATGAATGGTCTGGTGTAACCTTCCACCATCCTCCACTCTGAAGCTGTACTCGTTGTAGCAGGCAGAAAATGGTTAGCAACAGCTTCTCTGTTGCTAGGATTTCATGAAGAAGTCAGCAATTAGATCTCTACTCAGTGTGTTGTTCGCTGCTGTTTGAATGCAGTGTTTCTAATGTAGAAATCTGTTTGTCTGAAAAAGTACCCACCAAACAAGAGTTTTAAAATAATTCTATGGTTTAAAGAGCAACACTTTGTCCTTATT
>JAQNCA010000018.1:6145509-6161158 GCA_029783725.1 Acanthurus tractus
TCAAAAATGTCACTGCTAATGTGAACACACAGTAAAGTTATGGAGGAAGGGAACATGATGCAATTTGCAATGTATTTCCAGTAAAACACATTGTTCATTAGTCTTGCCTCAAGCTACGACAATGTAAGGGCACTTGACTAAATAGTTAAATTTATTATAGTATTTGATCTGCTTTTCTGATTTAAGTTGGTAGAAACAAGCGAAGAGTGAATGTTTACTGAAATTTTGGCCAATCAATTGAAGCACACTTTGTGATGTACTTCTTTCTAAAAATACAAATAGGTTTAAACTATTCATCTGCTGAAAAAAGTCAAACGTTTTTTAATGCTAATACTTGTTTCAGTGCCAAGAGAAAATTTTCAAATTTAAATGTTTCTTCTTTTTATTTAAAATTTTGTTTTGATTTTGTTGTTTTTTACTTCATTGCCTGAAAAATAATTTGCACTTAATGGCCACCTTTGTGACTGTTATGAATAATGCATTAAAAAAAACCCTGCATTTTACTCTACCCACATTGCAATGGGATAGTGCCTCATGATTAGATCCACTCTGCCTCTTGAATACACACCTCTTTAAAGTCTCTACAAGTCAACAGGTTATTTACCCCTCATAGCAAAAAGTGTGCTTCAGTATGCAGAGAGAATATAATAAGATCTAGTAAAAACTATACAGCTGATCTAGCTGGGAGTTAAACAATTGTTTGCTAATGATCCCCCCTTGTGTAAACTATCTCTGCGGAATGAGGAAACCATGCAGCAAACACAAACAAACCTCATCTTAGGCAATGTAGCGTCTCTTTAGGGTCGCCATGGTTACAGGATTGTAGAGTACGTCGCAAGCTGCGCACATGCTGAAGCACAAATTTCACACATATCTGCGCTGTACAAACATCCAGCAGGATGATATGAGGGGGGGGCTGTCAGCAGCAGCAACAGTTAGTGCAATGGAATGGCTGCACTTGACGTCAAACACTTAAAGCCTCCTAATACATGAAGCCATCTTACCTCAGGGCGAGGGGATCATTATGTGGCTGCACATAGGCGTATATGGTATTAATAGCTGTATACCATTTGATGTCAAGGACTTACATTATCTTGCCAACAGCTGTGGGGCCTGCTGTTTGATGTATGGACACACGCCTTGTAGCACAGATAGTGTAGTATTAGAACATTGTTGGAGCGATTGTGTAGATTTTATGGCCTGAAGTGTTCCTTATCATTGGTGAGGCTGAAGTTCAGTGCCTTCAATGAGTAAGATTAGTGGTGTACTTTGATGGAAAAAACTTGTAACTTCTCAGAACTATCAAATGAAGACACTGGGTGCATTTTGGAAACTAGATGGGAGATTTTAGATAAGTTTCTCAGTGCCATGAACTCAAAGATCCATGAGAATTAAATCGTTTTTTTCAAGAGAAGCAAAGATTTTGAAGAGAAAAAATCCCCAGTTATTTCTTCTTTCACCTCTACCCCCATCACTTCCACCTCATTCCTGACTCTTACACACACACATTTTCTCACTGCCACCTGTCCTCACCTCCAGCTGTCTATTTTCATAGCTTCACATCTTGTTTCGCACACAGCCATAATTCTATTCTCACAGCACTCATATCTCCACTGATCTTGCATATTTGTGCATGTACATTCAAGCGTGTGTGTTGGTGACACCAGGTTTGCCAGGTTGATTCAGTTCTTAATTATCCAACAGTATGAACGCCACCTCTCTGGAAGATTCTGGGTTCTCATTAACGACGGTGTTATCACACTAATGTGCCACAGCGGGGAAACTTACCTTTTTTTTTCTTTGTTGCAAAAGCCTTAGTGAGAGGTGGGTGGGAATGAGGGGGTCGTCAGATGTGCAGGGAGATGAAAGTATTGTGAGCTGCCGGTGAGATGTCTGTTTCTCATTTTTAAGTGTCAAATCTTTGATTGTGTCACCAGGGTGTCATTCTGGAGGTAGGAACTGGATTGTAACATGTTTGTACTTAATGCAGAAACTGTAAATTGTTATTTTAAGTACATTTAAATGGAACAGCTGTTAATTACAAGTCATAGCTGCACCATTTTATATGAACTCAGGAGTTTTGGCTGTTAAAACTTGGTGAAAACCAACAGAGCTCTCTCTCTCTCTGTCGTTCTGCGACTCAGGTTTGCTTGTGATTAATCTAAACCAACAGAGGGTTGTCAAAAGGGACTTTTTTTATTGCCAATTGCTGTCTGCAAAGGTACACACACACACACTTCATGATTACATCAGGCTAAACTAGCTCATTTATCATCTTACATCACATTACCTTGTGGCCCATAGTTGTAGAGGGCAGATGGCAGCACTGGCGCGAGTGTGTGTTGTGAGCACACGCGCCTGTGCTCATATCTTGTATGTAGGTGCCCGCATTTGGTCTCCGGAGGTGTAACCCGGCCCCGGCATGCCAAGCTGTGCCAAGTGCTCACAGCTGGCAGCGACCAAGCAGTTGGTCTCTCTGGACACGTTGCCCCCTGCGCCAGGACAAACAGGAAATAAACCCTGGGGCCTGGCAGAAATCTTGCTCTGTGGCCAATAGGACGAGGATGTGGTGGTTGGGATGAAGGGGGGAGCAGCTTGGAGAGGCATTGTGGCAAAAGATGAGAGACAAGAGATGTCAAATGTTTCTGTAGAGGAGGTATAGCGTGAGTAGAAAGGAAAAGCATCAATATATGAACTGAAGGAGCGAAATCGAGAGACTGTCAATGTAAAATTGAAGTACACAAAAAGATAAGAGCAGTACATTGATTTGGTATATATGATTGTTCACCTAAAACTTGGCATATTAGGGAAACATTTGATTCTTAAATTGAACATAAACATTTGTAATTGAAGGATTTGGGGTTGCTTTTTCTCTCTGTTTTTATTTCATGGTTTCTACCTTTAAGCCTTCACTGCTTTTCAATCAGTTTGACTAATTTGTGTGTGTTTTTTGTGATTTTGTGTAATACTCTTTGGCTGTACCTCCAAGTCTGTCGTCTGAGCGTGTGGTGCTGTGCTGTGCTCTACTGCCAATTTGATTACAAACTGCCGGACTTCAGAGGCCTGTGCTTCTTTGTGTTCAGGCAAAAGAGTTTGTTTGTTTTTAACAGTTGGCTCTATCAAACTAGTTCTCTTCTCCTGCTAAGCTGAATTTCTGTCAGACCAGACCTGCTTTCTCTACCTCTGAAGAACCTGAAAATGTAATTTGGCAAAAATATCATTCTTGTGAAGTCACATCTCAGACAGAACCACCGAGACTCCCATTCTTTGATGCGAGGGCTCACTGAAGCTTGAACTTCCAGAAATTCCCCAGGTTCTTATTTGTGAAGCTTTTTCTACCAAGACACGGATCATATCCCAGACATTTATTGTCAGCTGGTCCTTAGTGTGGAGGCAGCTCTCCAAAAGTAATCACCATGAGAGTTTCTCCTACTGAGGCATGGATCTAGTGAAAGTAATTAGCAATTTCTTTTTTTGATGACAGGTCAACTGAGACACAAGGTCTGCTGAGGCATTCAGGATGACCTAATGTTGCCCTTTTTTTGTATTTAACTTACCAAAACAGTTTTAAGGTGAATTAAGTAGTTCTTAAAAGTTGAATCCAGTAACAGGCTGTTGAATAATGAGACAATGACCACACAGCTTTGATTTTTTTATCCTTAACACAGTGAACACAAAAATCTCTGGACTACGAAAAAAGTGACAAAAAAAAGACCGATGGCCCGAGATTTGTTTTTAAACTCTTACCCTTGCAAAGCCGGTTATTGGCGTTAGCATCACTTCTTCCAGCAATCACAGGGGGCACTGTTGCCTCGTTATCCAGCCACACTGAAATGCATGCACTTCCGCAATTTGACCTCTCCTCATCTCAGCCCATTCCTCTCGTGTGTCCTTGTTATTGTGATGAGCTATGCCCAACTCCTGCAGGACCACTGGACTCCTGGAAACCATCCCCTCTAATCTGCTCCAGAGTCGAGGTCTAGGCTTGAAACAGAACTCGACAGCAGAGGCTTTTGCCCATGACAAAGACTGATTGTAGCCTTTTGGATCCTCAGGGTCGCCCAAAACACCTGAGCAGTGGCACTCTAACCGCCTTGTAAATCAGCAACGACATTCTGTGAATTACCAGTCGGCCTGTTTACAATTAATCTTTCAATGACAAATTTAATGCCATTGCTGATGCTTGGAAGAGCTGCATCCCGGAGAGAGGGCTGTGCTCATGTGTTGTCATTGTCTTCTGCAGCGCTATAGAGTAGCTATCAAATTAAAAGCTGACTTCAAATTGGTCAGATGGTGGCCTCTTTTGTCTCTCTATTGTTATAACAGCTGCTCCAAAACCTCATTTGTCTCTTGTTGATTGTAGTTGACTTCTGCTTGCCGCCTCTTTTCAATCTGAGGGAAAATATTGTGAGTTTTGATCTCATCAATTGTTTCTGACTCATGCTGTTTATTGGTGAATGACTTCTTCCTCCCTGGGTATGATTATACGTCTCATTGCAAGCTAGTCCTTTTTTTTTTTTTTTTTCAGACTTCATTCTAGAAATTGGATTTTATGAGATTACATCTGTTTGTTTGTTAATGGCTGCTCTGTATGGCCTGTGGCGTTGTTACATTTTGCTTTTCCATTGCTTGTGGTTAGTATGAACTATACTGACATCTCATCATAATCCAGCCCCCTGACCACTTCCATATCTGGTATTAAAGATCTGGTAGCTATGTGAACAAAATTAGATTTTTTTTTTTTTTTTTTTTTCTGTCTGGACGCCGTGATCTGTCTGGGGTGTGATAGCATGAAAGGTCTTGCTGGAATGAAGGGACCGCAGCCTCTCTGTCTGGTTGCCATCCATCCTTACCTGACATCAAGCGGACAAGACAATGATGAGAGAGCCTGCATGGCAAGATGTTGAACGAGTGGACAAACACACACCTACACTCAAGCAGCCTTGTTAATGGCTTTGTAGTCCTGGCCCACTGCCAGCTCCCTGTCTGTCTGTCTGTTTGTCTGTCTGTCCGTCTGTCAGACTGAGCATGCTCATTACAACCTTGAAAACATTCCACTGGGGTTGCCAAGGATACCAAGCAGTGCTGCCAGGTCCTGGTTATGTGTGTGCGTGTTTATTCTGAAAGCACAAGCTCACACAAATACATCCAGCAAACTCTCTTTTTTCCCTTTTCCTCTGTTTCTCTCTGGCCTCCACTCTCCCCTTTTCTTTCTCTCTGCAGATCATTGTTAATCAGTCTCCTCCCATCTCCTCTCCAATGGCTGTCAGTGGCTTGTCAGAAGCCCGTCAAAGCCCCTGCAGCCGTCACACGCTGCTGCCGTTAATGACATCTGATGACACCCATGGTTGAAGTCACCCGCCGGAGATGACTAGGAACTCAGTGTGCTTGCTGCTTTTAAATTGTGTGTTTTTGTGGCGAGTCTGCAGTGCGTTTACGGCTACATCCGGACCTAATTCTGCTGTTTATTTACAGACTGTCTGCGCAACTTTTGTCTTTACCTCACTGCTGAAAATTGCCTTTAGTGCGTGCTTCAAGTGGCATTAACCGACAAAACAAATCAAATCACAGAATGTGACCAAATGCTAACAAAAATAAGGTATTAAATGAAAGAAATATAGGGTAAGTCAAGTGAAAGATTACATAAATTAGTATAAAGACAGCTCTTTGGGAAGAAGTGACAAGAGTGTTTATTTTACTTTGGGTAGTTCATAAACGTAACAAATGTTGCATAATTTATTTTTTCTCATAGAAAATGCACTTATTGTCTCTGCAATGTATAATAAGTACAATACAGCTGACACTTGGCTCATTAAGGCTGTGTTATATTTTCTAAATGTTAAAAAATAAACATGGAAAAAGGTTTTTAGAAGCTGATAAATATTTGACTCCTCCATTAGTTTGCTTTTATATTTTAATCCCACACATTCAGCTGCCACACTGCCCCCATGTCCTCGTCCTTCCTTGTGTCCAGTTTGTCAGTGTCTTTGTTCTTTTTCCTGCATCTCTTTCATAACCCACTACCTAATTGAATTCGTCCATCTTCAGCACCTATGACTTTCTTGTTCTCCTGTCCGACTGGTTGGCTTATGAAGGAGCCCCTGCTGTGTCTTTAGACCTGCTCTGTTTCTTTCTCCGTTCTCTCTACCTCTCTCCTTCCACCTCTCTCTGACTTTTCCTTCAATTTTCTCCCACACGTCTTGTGTCTTTGCACAGCTCCTTTCTCACTTTCTCTCTCTCTCTCCCTCTCTCTCTCTGACTCTCTAGAGGAGGAAGTGGAAAACTTTGACGTGTCCAGTCTCCAGGAAGAGGCTCTGAAGAACATTGAGGCTGACAGCTTCTGGTGCATGAGCAAACTGCTTGACGGCATTCAGGTAAGCATGTGTGTACATGGGCGGAAAAGGCACAAGGACACACTCTGATCACAACTCCCACATATGGTTTCGTACTTTTATATAATTATATTGTAAAAGCTCAATCTCCCATTTTCTTCCTCCTCTATGTAGTCTGTCAATACTTATCTGAGAGTTATCTTGTACATTTCTTAAACTCTCTCGCTCCTACATGCTCTTTTTAACGCTTTATTTTACGTGCATCCACGTTTCTTTGATACTGTCTCAATAACTTAGGAGAGATGAGTGTTTTTACTTCTACAAGGTATTCCACTTTTTTCTTTTGTTAATAACTTTGTTATATATTCCTAAGAAAAGTGAAAAAAAACTAAGTCTGATATATTATAATTGTTATTATTATGGTTATTAGCACTTAAGCTCAATTAGGCTATTTTGACTAAAAATAGGGAAGAAGAAATAGCTCCATCACAGGTCATATACACCCAGAGGTATTAGTGTACTTATTTTGTGGTTACAAAGAGTAAATATATCCTGTTTGTATTAAGAGCATTTAAGTGCGCATGTGGGTTTTGTTTACTTTTATGCATATATTTAAGCTTTGTTTTCCTCATGCCTTGAAGTTGATATTTAGCAAAATATGTTTTCAGACCTTCAGTGCCAAAAAACAAGATTAGGTCTTTTATGCCAAATTTATAATAATATTTTACTGGCAATAATAGAAAAGTTTACACTATAAATGTCGTCATCATTAAGTGAAACATCTGTGCCCTTCCATAGTGAGAGAGGTTTGTTATGTACGTAAACAATGTAGATTAGCATGTGTGCATGACACACCACTACTGATAATCTTTTATATGCACAGGGCTGAATGTTACAGTGTTTAGGTGGTCTAACATTCAAGTCTGTTGTAAAGCCTTCAGGACAGAGTTAACAGTGTGAGCATTATGTATGAAACAGCTTTTCTGTGTGGGTTTTAGAAATGTGATTGTCTTGCATATTCTAAAGCAGGCCTGAGTGTCTGGAGACCAGATAATTGCATACAGACCGCAGCACCAGACTTCATTTTATTTCATCATATCTTTCCAAACCCTTTTTGCCCACCAGCCCTCTTAATCGACCTCGCTCTCAGCGGTCATGGTCGAGCCATCTGTCAATTCTAAACGTGCCTGCCTGTGCTTGTGGTGGTTTTACCCTCAACAGTAACAGTGTAACTTCCATCCTAAAATATGTTTTACCTTATCTCACTATGCTGGATTAAAGCATAAATTCTTAGGCAACAGAGCAGTTTCTACCTTTGTAGATGCTATTTGCACTGTCAGGAAATGTGGAAAACTTAATTTCTCATCATAAAACGTCAACATCTTAGCTGCATTTTAGGACCCTTTGACTTACTGTGAGCACCTGAAGTCTTTTTGGTTGAAAAGTTGTGGCTCTTTGTGCCACTGTTCAACTCTGTGGCCATGTTTAAGCACAGCTCCTCTAATCATTGTTTGCTGGCACAGGTGAAGAAATATCTGCCAAGACTGCCCACTCAGGTCAATGACCCTATTCTAAAGTAACACTTAAGAGAATGGCCATGGCAGTTAGTCTTTAGATGTATTGATCAGGCAATATGCTTATTGTTGTACAGAAATAAGTGTCTTCGGTGCAAAAGAAACACCTTATATCTTCATGGTGAAATGAAGTTTTACTGCAGGGCATTGGTGATGAAAGGGAACGATGTTTTAGGCGATGATCTCTGGTAATTTATGTCATCTGAAACATTGAAAAACACACTTAGCATTGTTAAACTCAATATATTGCCTAGTGTTACACTAAAGGTAATTAATAGCAAGGAGCATGTGTTGTGCATAAAATGTGAACATCCATAAATAACTATCAATTGGTTAGGCTATTCATTTAGTAAATTAATAGACGCTGTGCCTTGTTTCCCCTGAGAGAGCAAGAAGGAGAGAATGTTGTGCTTGAGTGCAGAGGAAGAATAGAGTGTGTGTCTTTGTCTGTGTGTTCATGGTGTTTGTTCCAGTGTTTGTGTTTGTTTGTGACCTTGGCTCCAAACTAATTACGTGCAATGCACCAGGGAAGCCCATGTTTCCCCCCTAATGCTTTCTAAACAATCTGACGGAGGCTGAGAGCCTCAGCACCGTAATTAGTTGGTGATCCTTGCTCTGACCTCGTCTCAAACCCTATAACATCCACTATACAATATTACACTTAACTGAGGGCCTGAAGGTGGGGGCCTGGGGGTTAGACGAAAGAGAGCCTCTCCCTGCAATTACATTTGCTCACAGCCTTTTACCTCTTAAGCACCCTATACATACTCTATATCTTGTGGTACTGGTGCCACACTGGTTTCCACTTGTTTTGGTCTATTGTGTTTAAAATATTTAAAGCAGTTTAATTGCATCACAGTGTAGAACAGCCTCACAATAGGATGTTTTAAAGCCACAACACACTTGGGAACTTTACTTTCTTTCACCCATATATGAACCGCATCTGATGTGACTCTCCTGCAATAACCTGGTGTCCAGTGAAGTGTTTTTTCTTAGGTTTTTGTGCTGAAAAATGGACCATTAGCTCTGTTTTTTTTAGTTCTTCACTGCCATGCCTCTCTCCCACCTAAAAGTGAACAGGCTACTTTGGCTGTCATTTTACTTAAGCACCTTCTCTAATGAGCTGCTGCTTTAATTGGCAAAGGGGATAAAGGAAGTACAGGCACAAGGGACCTAAATCCAATTTTTTTCGACAGTGTAAACAGCGTGAAATCACATTGAAATTGATATTTTCAATTATGATTTGGGCCACTTTAAATGTGGTCCTAAATCAGATACAGGTTGGGCTTTTGCAGTGAGACCTTAAGTTGTATTTTGTGTGACTTTTACATCACCTTCACGACAGAACTAAGTGTGAATAGATATAGTTTAACGTAAGACATTAAATCAGAAATTTTAGGTAAATTTGTTTCTGTAAGGCCATTTTATGTCACAATCTATTTAGTCTTGGCTCCAACTCTCCATCCACACAGACCTACATACAAAAATTAAAACCCGCCCTTTACCAGAAGCTTCAATTAAAATTTAACTCTCCATCTCCACAGCCAATTTTTTTATCTGCACACAAATTAGCTGACTTCCACTGCACATCAAATAGAAATAAAACCAAAACACTGGCCCCTTTAGTCCCCTTTGAGTTTTTTCTGTATGACAGTTTGCTGCGTGTGACCTGGTTTGACTTGTTACTGTTAATTGGCTCCTGTGGCTCAATTCAGCTGACCACATTTAAATTGTAATTTTAAAGTCAAACAGAAAATTTGTATCTGAGCAATTTATCTGAATTGAGCTGTTAGACTTGCAGTGCAAACACAGAATGACATTCCTCTGTCTTGGCATGACCCCAGGCTCTTCCAAATGGAAAAATAAACCTAGTGTGTTAGTATGTTTTTTAGGTAAAAACCTGTCTTTGGTGATCTGATCACAAGTGAGCAAATCTAAGTAGCGGGGTCAGTGCACCAAAAAGCGTCCTCAATGCACCTTGAGATCTAGGTGGTCAGATCGCATTTGGAAGTGGCCTGAGACGCATATGGCCATGTTCTTTTAGCAGTTTGTACGCAAATGTGTCCTGGGCCACATCGAAGAACCACCTACTCAACAGACGTATTTTGTAAGTAGACACCAAACCGTCTGTTTGTGAATACGCTGTTTCAGTGGTTTTCACTTGTATCTATAGACCCCTTCTAAAAATCATGTAATAATTTAGTTTAGAAAACTACTAAACTTTGCAAAATGGCTCTGGCAAATTCTCAATCATTTGTGTAAATTGCACATCAAATGCAACAACTATTTTTGCCAAAAAATGCATACTTGCCTCCTAAGTTTATTTCATAGACACAGCTGGGTCAAACGATGTTATCAGCTCATAGTTTGAGCTGTTGTAGCTCAACATTGAGAATTTGATACAGCTGGCACTACTTGTCTGGAAAAAGAGATGATGCAAATCTCTGCAGGTCAAAACACATCCGTCAAATTTTGTATTACAAAATAAGCAATACGCAACTTGGTTTTAAAGAATCAATGAACCAAAGGTTTTATCGATACTTATTTGAGTGCCATTGTGGTTTACAGTACAAATATCAGTGACCTAAACTTAAATATAGAACAGATGCATTACTTGGCAGCCTACATCAGGACTCCCGAGCAATACCTTAAGCCCCTTACACTTGGTAAGGACACTGTGTGTCAAATTAAGATTAAAAAAAAATCTTATTAACACATGCTGTATTTGATTGAGTTTCACAGACTGTGTTTGACACCTGACACTCATTTTTTTGCCATGTATAACACCAATGAGTTTGCCCTTAGCAATTATTCAGATTTCAAACCACTTGTAAATGCAACTTCAACTGAGGCTAATTAAACATCCGTGACTCTGAATGTTCATAAGGTAGAGACATCAAAAAAATTCTAGTTATTGATGAACATCCACAAAGAAAAGTTCATCCCCTTTGAACCAAATGTTCCTGCAGTTCAGTCTCTGCTTGCACTGCTCATTTTGAATGGCAAGCATGGAAAATTTTACCAACACAGTAACTGAAAGATCACGCATTTCAAGTTTCTGTGTTTGGAGAGACTCAAAAACACTGTCTACAAATTTAGGCTTTCTTGCAAATCTTATGCGATAAGTGATTTCTTTTTTATGTTCAGAAGATGTCCACTGATCTAAGCATGATTGATACCACTTGTCTGCTGGTTCAAAATAACAGTGTATTTGGCCTTTGCAAACAGAAATATGTGGGTGTTATTTTGATTGTAGTCCCAGGAAGTGACAGCTGATCACAGGTGGTCACTTGAGACTGTGGTGACGCATTGCAATGACAAGTGTGAACGGACGTACTTAGAGGTGCCCACTTGTCATCGGACAACCCAAGAGGCATGTTAATACCTGGCATAAACAGCCTCAGTGTCTAAGACAGCATTGACAAAGTAACTGCACATGGCCCCCTCGCCTCCCATTTATATATCAAACAAGCTGCTCACAGCAGCCACATCCAATGCTGACATGATCCAAAAACATGACTGAACTGCCTGCGCTGCTGTACTGGAAAAGGGCCCATTAGTCATGTTCAAATGGGCCAGTGTTTATTGTTTATAATTATCCAGCCATGTGATCCATTAAAGTGCTTTCAAGCATGACTGTACCTCTTAACTGATACATAAACCATTATTACTGGGATAAATTTTAACTGTTGAACAAAAAAATAAATGGCCAGAAAAGTTATTGAAATTTATACAAATCAGTATATTTCCCCTGTCAGGCCACAACCCTGTTACTCCAATGTTACCCCAGTCTCCCCAATTAGAGACTGGGGTAAGCCAATTAGTCTTGTACAATGCTAAATTTGACTGGCTAACTTGACTAATTTAACCTTGTTAAAACGGTTCCATATCTGCTATTTCATTTAATTCAAATTGAACTGTCTTTTCTGCCCAATACTGTTTTGTTGATTTGGACTGTTAATAGTGAAATGATGAGGTATTAATAATTGCCGTCAACGATTTTATTTTGTCTTGTTTTAAAAAAATACAGCTGACAGCTTCACTCAGTAAATAGCAGCTAAGTGCTGTCCTGTGTGTCCACGACTATCCTGTCATGCCTAGAGAGGGAAATGAAGTCAAAAAGTTTAAAAAGTCCATTATTCCGCCAGCACACCCCAGAGGGCTCTCAGTTTTAAAGCCAGCAGATGAAAACCTGCCTTTTATGTTAATTCTGCAGATATGCATTTTACAGCTGGGGCCCTTAAATGTATTTTCCAGTCCCAGACTTAACTTTGAGAAATGTAATTTTTGCCCTGGGAAATGAACTTATTATATTTCAGCAGTAGTCTTGACACACAGGGGTCTGACATGAAAATGTCTCTGAGCCTTTTTGGATTTGATTGCCATGGATGGACGTACCAGTCTTTGGAACAAATCAGATCAGGAGCTGTATGTCACTTAATTCCAAAGATGCCCAAGTGGCTGAAAAGAGTGGTTGCTTGACCACAAATTTAATCATTTACATGTATCACTTAACCCCTTTGCGGTTAATTATCAACAAAATGAATAAACAACATTCAGTAATGTAAAAATGTGCAAAGTTTAAATGGTCAACAGCTCCCTCTCTCGCTGCTTAATGCCTGAGCTGCCACCAGTCTCTCCCTCTGAGAATGAGCCAATCAAAGTGTCTCTGCTCATTGTCAAGGCAACCATCTGTTTCCACGACGGCAGCTAAAGATGGGGTCTACCACGAGTGGGAACAGGGGTCCGAGGACTGATGTCTAGCAGACGGTAGCTAGACCAAAGCAGACGCCATGTCCTGTTCTGGTTTCCCCAAGGGCTCCCTACTGTCACCTTGGGCTGTCACTCAATCCACCACCTACACACATACACTCACTCACACACACACTCACAGGAGGAGTAATTTGTCAGCTGGTGTGTGATGCTTGACAGCATGTTTGTATTAATGTCGTTATGCATGTAAATGTAGCCACTGTTCGAGAACATCTTCGACCATAACACCCCAACCTAGCGCTATATTTTTTTTAAATGGAATTTTCAGTCAAACATAATTTTCACCTTTTTTGTTTCTCCTTCTCTTAAGCAGTATCATTACTAAACACATTCAGGTCAGTGAAGACTGGGGCAGTAATAGCTGCTGGAGGAGGGGGGAGCTGAGGCTGGATGAAAGGGCACATTTATAGAATAAGTATGGCATAAAGGAAAAAGTTGGCACTATTACGCACATTCTTAATACTATTAAGTGGTGTTGAGTATGTGGGGGGTCATGCTAGACAAGGTGCGTTTCTTTGTATAATTTAAACACCATGGCAGTTTTGTTTGCAACGGATACATGTTCTTGAGCTATAACAAAAAAAGCTTTCACATTTGCTTTTCTAAGTGATATGTATCTGTCTGCCTTTTGAGTTTGGTGGAAGATTTAGAAAATGTTCGCATATATTGAAAAACAATACCAGGCCCAGTATTTTCTTTTATAATTAACTATACAAAAGATGTGCCTACATAAGAGTTTACATCCACAGTCTGATTTGAACTGTGAGAGCAACCCCTTTTCTAGATGGAAAAGCTACACGGATCATTGGAACATAAATTTCAGCATCAGATACTGTGTATATACGCTCTTTACTGAAATCTTGTTGTTGTTATTACCATGACGTCTTGTCTGTATTTGTCTATGCAGTGACTACAAACTTATCATGATCAGTCTACTGCGTATGTGTGAATCACATCGCTCAAGCAGAATTCTTGTAGTCCTGTTGAAAAAGACACATTTCTGTCAGTGTCATTATAAAAAAATGTACGTTCCATACCAAGCCCTGTGCTCTTGAGTTTATCATACAGTCCTGCCTGTGTGTCAGGCTGGTGTGTTGCTGCGCCCTAAACTTGCAGACTGCCTGTGTTCTCAAGCTGCCAATAGGCATTTACTGCCCTCAAACGAGAGGCCAAGGATGTTCACACAAACACACACACCAAAGAAACAGAATGAAATCTGGCCAATTCTCTCGTAGCTCTGAACAACAATAATTGTCTACACCTTTGTCCCCACCTTATCTCAACCTGTCATCTCACTCATACAATCACTTTTTGCCCCTTTCTCTCTCTCTCTCGCTCTCGCTCTCTCTCTCTCTCTCTCTCTCTCTCTCTCTCTCTCTCCTCTCTCCTCTCTCACACACACACACACACATTCATGTCCCAGAGAATGACAGATCATTGCCCTGTCCTTCAGTTTATTGTCTACCCTTTATCTTGACCTGTCATCTCTCTCTCACCATTCTGTCCCAATGTGTCTCTCCCACACATACACATACCTTCGCAGCATTGATGTGTTGGTTCTGTCCAACTCACTGATAGACATCCTGTGCCACAATAGGAGGCAATCTTAGTCCGGCATGGAGCCATTGTTGTCTCTAATCGAATGGACTGAGAGGTGAAGAGGAGCTATTGATTCAGCTGACTGAGAGAGAGAGAGGCAAAGTGAACAAAGAAGGGGAGAACGAGAGACTGTTAACACCTGCTCAAGAAAAAGAAACGCAGACTCGATGTTTGTACGCTTTGTGTCTTTCCGTTCATGTGGGTGAGTCGGGTCACTTCCGCCTACTTGCTGGGTCAGGTGTGGTGGATGGACAGATGGCGGGCGAAGGAGAGAATGTATGAATAATGAAAGAGTGAGAGTTGGTTTCCTCCTGTTGCCTCAGCTGATCAAAGATCCAACATATTGGATTTGACAAAGGGAGGAAGTCAGTGGAAGAGGGACAAGCAAAAGAAGGGAGAAAAGAAAATGGGACAAAGGAATAAAGGATATGAGAGTGTGAAAGGAGGAAAGACAGACTGTGATGAGGAGGAGGAAGCAGTTAAGACAGAAAGCTAGCAGACAATGGAGGAAAATGAATAAATGTAAATGCAGAAAAAAAGAAAAATAAAGGTAAAACTCTTTTTAGTATCTTACCGGCATCACAAACAAGTCTCCCAATAAAACAGATTTTACTAAACAACAATCAGTCACAAAATAAAATGCAGTACAGCATGGTGCAAAATGAAACACCAGGGAACAAAACAAAGCAGATGAGACATAATAGCATGTTCAAAATACTTAGTCGAGTCTAGCCTCATTAGCGCCACCAAAGTGATGAAAATAGACAAGGAAATGGAGAACAGAGGGTGGGAGTGGAGAAGAGGGAGAGATTTTAATATGAAGAATTAAGATGAGAGGTATGTAGAAGGACTAAAATAAAGAAATTAGACATAAAAAGATTGTGATTTATAGGTGATAAAAGTGAAATAAAACTATAGAAAGAGGAAATTGGAAATTCAAGGAACAGAACAGTGGGAAAATGAAAAACAGAAGAAAATGAATGAGAAAGAAGCGAGGAGGAGAGAGGGTGGTAGAGGGATGATGAAGAGTGAAAACAAACAATCTGAAAATGAAAACTTTAAACGCATGACTATCATTTTTATATCTGGCTGTGATTAAACGACAAGGAGAGAGATAAGTAAAAACAGGAAACAAAGCAGATCTATAAAGTTTATTTAAAATTGCTTATTCTAACTACCTACTTCATCTTTTGTTCACTTCATTCGATGGTAACATGTCAAGGTCAATTTAGCCAGATTGTAGATATAAAATCACCAATGCAAAAAATGATGAGTCATAACTTATACAGCAAAGGTTTGATACAAGCAATAAAGAAGATTGTAACTAATAAATGAAAAGATGAAATAAGGTGGATGAGCAGAAATCTGATT
>JAQNCA010000018.1:6165987-6189687 GCA_029783725.1 Acanthurus tractus
CCATCCATCCATCCATCCATCCATCCATCCATCCATCCATCCATCCATCCATCCATCCATCCATCCATCCATCCATTTATCCTCCTTCCACCTAACCATGACGCACTTTCTGCTTACAGTTTGCGAGTTTGACTCCTTTCCTATTAACTTTTTTTGGACTTTCCTCCTCTTCTTTTCTCTGCACAAAATGCACAAAAGGGGCCTTCTTTCACAAATCTGTTTTATTTTTTAGGATAAAGACTTAGATTAAATTTAAATTGAATTAAAAAGAAATGATTAGTTTTCCCTGCGGAAGGATATATTTAGCTCCCATCATGTGCATGTAGCAGAGAGGCATCATGGGGCAATGACTGTGCAACATTTGACTCACAACAGGAATAAAACAATGGATAATGAAGTAACAAACATAACATGCCATTACAAAAATCATCTTAATGAGGGCTTTTTTCCTTTTCACTCCAACTTTCTTTGACAGTTTGAGAATCAGGAAGTAATATTTTTTTTACACCTTGAATCTTCCGAACGCTGGTTGGTTCATAATTACACGGCAGCATTGTGCCTCAGTAATTTTTATTCCACCCTGCTGTCTGGGAAATATCTACGTGCTGGTGATTATAAGCACAAAAACAATGGCCTGCTGAGGGCTGGTTGTTAATGTGTACTCAAAAACAGCTCAATGACATATCACCCCTACTTGCAACTTTGTGTTAATTAGCAACCGAGCCTTTTCTTCAGTGCCCTCCTCTTTTTTCATTTTGACAAAGAATTAACATGTAAATATGGTTTGAATAGCTTTCTATCATAACTTTGTCTCATAAAACTTCTGTGGCATTTGCAGGGCCCAGAATGCAAAAAAAAAAGGTCTTATCAAAGCAAGCCTGTGTATAGTGGTCATGTTCTAGGCTAACCTTGGTGTTGTCTGACTATCCTGTCACCCGCTCTGTCAGCCAAAGGGAGGGGAGGACACACCCGCTGCATTCAAATGGATAGAGAGAAAATATATGCGTATGTGTTTGTGTGTGAATGTCAGAGAAAGTTAGTGTGCATATGAAGGCCTGTGTGTTTACATGTGTGATTGTAAAAGAAAATGGAAAGAATAATAGTGGAGCATGTTGTTATCTGTGTATCTTCAAAGGAATTATAAACTGTTAATGAGCAGATTGTATATACTGATGTGTGTGTGTGAGAATCAAAACTGTTGTGTTAGGAAAAGATGAATTTATAAAAAAAAAAAGAAAAAAGAAAAAAGAATGGAAGTCATCCCACTCCTCCCAAGCACCATCACACCCCAGCGAAGACATAAAAAATGACTCGACATTTTTACTGTATCTTATTCCATAAGTGCCCTGTCATCATAGTTGGGGCAGAGCCATTTTATACCTCGCTAGCTTGACATTACCCCCCCTAATGAGATCACAGATAGCTTTTATCTCGTGTTACAGGATTGTTTTTCGCCCTCCACATAGTATCTGTAATGTGAACAATGGCCTCTCATCATCTCTTCTAAAATTACCTATCAGTGCTTATCAGATGCAGGGTTATCCAGAGTGTTGTGCAGTTTGATTTACCTATATTTTCTATGCTGAAATTTCACCTCAGATTCAAGAATTTTTATTCATGATTGTTTTTCTCCTGCATGTTAATATTTCTTTTGAGATTACCGATCCATTGTATTACAAGCACTAATAGTACTTAATCTAGCGGCTCATTAATTTTAGATCTTTGGACAAAACCTGTTGCAAAAAGAATAAATCTATTATGCTCAATTAAAGTGAGCTTAGGTAACCTTCCCTGAAAGGTGAAAGTAAAAAGCTTTGGCTGATGCTGTGGGGACTTAGATGTTATGTTGCTTTTTATCAGTTTAATATCCAGTACAGAGTCATAAGTAGTTGATGGACTATTTGATAAAGCAGTTGGAGGAGAGAGAGGATGGCAGAAAGGAGAAAGGAGGGAGTTTGTTGGCAGTTTGAGTGTGTGGACAGTAGGGACAGGACGTTGCTGATCCGTCTGTTGCACCACTGTCTCTGTCACCTTCTCCCTGCTTCTTTAAAGCGCCTGCATCTCGCTCCTCCTCCAGTTAATATCTGTCAGACAGAGGAAGGACACAGCATGTACTGGGCATATACAAAGAGGAAACGAATGCTAACATTCAGTGTTTTTATGACCACATCCCCACGGTCAAATACCTCTCATATCTTTTAGCACAGTGGGGTAAAACAAGGATTTGATTTTGTGCTATGAGCCCTTTGCCAGTTAACTTCTTGTGCTTCTCCTCAAACAGAATTTCCAACAGTAAAGTTTATTCAAATTATATGTTTATATCTTTTTAACTGTACGATGGATTATTTCCTTAATTTTAATAGGAGCTGCTTTATCCCCACATCAGTATTATTGCATTTACCCAAGCTAAGTTAAGAGCCCCCTTTTATGTATTTTTGTATTTAAATTATTGGCTGTTTTTAAAGCAGCATGTATATATAAAAAAAATATTGGATGCACTGTTGTGATGGAGATTTTTTGAGCAAGTTAAGCCTGATAAGGTTTGATAGCAATGCAATCATCAGTTTATGAGGTGTGATTGATACATTTTGGCCTCAAGGTAAAGACTAACTATTCAGCCTTTACTACACCAAAGTACGATATGAGTGATTGTGCAAAAAGTTAGAAAACCGAAAAATTGCAAGTCAGTACTGTGTAGGAAAATGGACAACATCGGCCTTGGTGCTGTCATCTTTCTCTGACATGCCTAATTCTTCACCACGCTGTAAGAAAGGGCACCCTCTCCTAGTGTTGCCTCCGTGTCTTCATAGACCCTTCTTGGTTGAGCCCTTGAGACTGAGGTAGTGGATGACTGCACGAAGGTCGTTACATGAACTGCACATGCGTGTAATGAGAGCTATATAACTCATCTCCGCCCACATTAATCCCCCTCGTAAGTCCTGGAATAGCAGGAAAAATACTCCTGTGTCCCTCAGATTTAATGACTGAGGTGGCTTTGACAAAGGTATTTCATCCTCAGCTGTATTAAAGGTTCAGTGGGTGGGATGAAGGGGGATCTATTTGTAGAATCTGTCAGACATGGAATAAAATATGCAAATGTTTTCATTCCTGTATGATCGCATAAAAAAAGGATTGTTGAAAGCCTTTGTACCTAGAGAGAGCGGGTACTCTTCAACGGAGTCCACCATGTTGCACTGCCGCTACAATAGCCCAGAATGGACAAACCAAACACTGGCTGTAAAGAAGGCCTATCATGCATCTTCACTAGATGCTACTAAATCTCACACACTGGACCTCTTAGTGACTCAGTATCAAGCATTCATGTTTAGTTAAATATCTCAGTTAGACAACGCTAGGATTTTTTTTTTTTCCACAAAATAGACTTTTTTGATTGAACATTTTTTGCAGGTGTTCTTTGAATATTTGATTTTTGTGTCCTATGTATTTGGGCATACACTGAGAGCTCTAATCAAAGCTTGACTTAAGAAGGCCAAAAAATGGATATGCTAAAATAAAGGATTAAAATGAAAGCTATTTGATATTTTTTCCTTACTCTCTCAGTAAAAAAACATTGGTGACATTATTGAAAGGCTTTTACCTTGGAGTTTCTTTATTTCCTTTTAGTTTGTTTCTCCCTCAGTCTCTCACTGTCTGTAATTATCCTACTTGTAATAAGTGACGCTAACTCCCATTAGCCTTGTTTGTCGCGAGCACGTGTACCTCCTCAAAAGACAAGCCACTTTGTCGGCATGCCTGTTATGTTCCTCTGATCTCTTTATCTCTCCTTTATCTCTTTCTGTGTATTTGTTGCATGCAAGTGCATTAGCACAAGTTCATCAACATGCAAATTGCTCAAAGGTGAATTTATTTATGCAAATGAGAGGGCACACTGGCAGCGCATGCTCTGAGCTTGGATTGTATAAAGAGGCTGGTAGCTTGATTGCAATACTGGATTGCATAATGAAAGGCAGAAAAAAGGCTACATTGTGTTTTTATAAGCTTGAAAAAAAAATATTAGAAAGATATTTTTACTTGGCTGCGCGTTTTGCTGCATAATATTTAGCCTGTTAGAATTCCCTTTGTTTAATGTGTATATGGGCTTTCTTTCTGGCAAGATTTACATTGATACATAAACTTAACCTCTAGGAGTTTGCATTTCACTTTTCTGTGATCTTTTACTTCGCTTTCCTCTTTTTAGGTACATGCCCTTTTTGTGTCTTATAACCTGACCAGAGGTCAGTTGTTCTGGCTTTTCCTCTGTCTTCACACGCATTCCTCATAACCTCCACACGTTACCCCTACAAAGTTCATGCACTGTGCTTTCTCTGCCTACAGCAATTTTATATTACATACTTAACATACAGGACATTACACAGAGTTAGATCTTATTTACTGTTTCTGTTGGTTGTAGCTGGAGGATATAAACCTCTGTTGCTTCACTCCGTATCAAAGAACTGCCAGTTTTTGGCCACATTAAGAACCAGTTGTGTAAAAGGGGGAATGGACACTTACTCGTCAAAATTCAAGCAATGGCAGGCTTTACCAGGCTCTTTGCAAATGACGTATTTTATCCCACTAAGGGCCTGATATGCTTGTTAAAACTTAAAAAGTTGAGTCTCCAAGATTGAGGGTGTTGTGCCAAACTTAAGAAAATGGCAAGTGTGTAAGAAATTACCAATAGGACTATTAAAAAAAAGATAGATGTCTCTGAATAAATATCTCAATAAATTTCTGTGTACAGATAGAGAGTCACTGGGATTGTTGATTGTGTAAGAACAAGCAAATGACAAAGATTCAAAATAATAGAAAAGTCAGTGAAAGTGAAATTGTGAAAGATTAAAAAGCAAGCTGGTAGGAGTGAGGGGGAGAAAAAAAGGTTTGTAACTGTAATTACATTTTGCACCAAGGAGAGTGTGAAGTCGGACAGAATTGGCATCGTCAGCGAAATCCTTAAAGTCACTCACTAGTCACTGTACGACCTTTGACCCTCTTGCTGTCCACCTGCGCTTCACCAGCCATGGGCTACGGTCCACTGTGGAGAGCAGTCTAGCTGGCATTGTGTCCTCTGTCCTAAACTTCACCCAGCAGTAGGACAAAGACAAGGCCCATCTGTCCATCACTGTCTATTAGAAATGTCATTCTTCGACCTCCCCCGGCCCCCATGACTCCACTGCCCACAACCCACACTATGCATGCTGAGCTCTATTCTAGACAGCAACCAACAGCTAAAAAATTAACAATTTGTAGAGCTTGAAGTTTTTTCTGTTGTTCTTTTATTTATTAAATTTGAGATTCTCTCTCCTCTCTTCTCCTCGGCTGTCCTCGCCTCACCCTGCTTGCTTCTTCTCCCCTCTTTTCGCTACTCTTCTCCTCTGTTCTCCTCTCCTCTCCCTCTGCGATAACTCCTCATGACAAATGACTCTCCCTTCAACCACCATCCCATCGTGCACTTCTTCCTCTCTGTGTTTGGGGAAGTTGCTAATATTAGGCAGAGCAAGTTCATTAGTGTAATATAACATTGTCTAAAGTTGTTCCACTCTCTCCCTCTCTGTTTGGCAGCTAGCTAAGATCTGTCACCATGATGCATTTGCCGTTAATGAGCTTGCCTTGTTTATGCTTTTACAGCAGCATGTGATAATTAAACTGCAGAGAGAAGTGTGAAATAATCGCTTTGTGTTTACTTCGCACCCCGCTCATGTGGTGGAGTGTGTGCATAATTGTTAAACATGCATGTGAGAGCAATGCAAGGCAGGTGTCATTCAAGACTCTGTGTGTTTGAGAGTAATAATGGGTGGAAATTTTGTATGTAATGTTTTGCCGATTAAAGCTTTATTAGAGCCGTAATTGGGAGTGTGTGTGTGTGTGCAGGCGCTCTTGTCAGTCAGCTCTGATTAAGAGCACAGCGTGTTAGAGGAGAGGATGCTATAGTTCCTCTCTGACTGGCTTTTCTCATAGATTCTCTGACAGCTCTTTAATTACAGCACTATTGTGAAATGTGTGTGTATGTGAGAGTGAGAGAAAATGAGTGTCATGCGTTTGATGACTAATAAATAGGGAGTTGCTGAATACTGAGTGGTATTTTTGATCTTTTGTTATGTGAAGAATCATAAAACAAACATTTATCAAGAGCAGAGAAAGGAACAAAGGCAGCAGCTCTCAATGTCACAGCGCCATATGCAGCAAATTTTCAGCTGACATCACTGTTTCTAATCCATTCTTCATGCCTGCCTGCCATACCATGACACTGACACTGAAAGTGATGTTTGACTCCATATTGACACCATAGTAAGGCGGCCCAATGCAACTTCAGGTCCTCTTTCCTCCCTGTGTGGTTTGTTGGAAGTGAGAACATGAATCATACATCATCATTCGTCTAATACCCTGCTGATGGTTATGTTTAAAAAAAACTGAGCCTATTAAAACAAACTGAGTGGAAACTGACATCTTGACTGATGTTTCCATCCAGCGTGTTCCCAGCTGTTCTTGCACCAACAAATTTAAACTGATAGAAAAATTCATCATATCTACTACTAAAGAATAAGTCTGGTCATATTCTATTTCTTTTGATGTGTCAACAAACAATGTGAGAAGGCAAAAACTGCAAGAACACTATTGTATACTATTGATTGTAAAGCCAAAGCCTTAAGTAAGAAAAAAAAACCTCCTTAAACTCTTCCAAAGCTTCTCAGGGTGAAACCTTTGAGTCGACTCCATACACTGCACTCAGCAATGTAGTTTCTTCTATTGCACATAATGTGTTAATCCACTCAGAAGAATAATTCAACACAACACAAACTTAATTAATCAATTTTCAGTAACTTTTGTCAAAAAAAAAATACAGTGAAATTTTGTGAAATTATTTAGTAAAAATTTTAACTATATATTTGTGGCTTGTTTTTTTTTAAGATTTTAATCATCATTAAAATGAATTGGCTTTAGACTCAGTGAGACAGACAGACTAAGGAAGACATATCATATTGAGAGATGCAATCACACCGTTGGCTCTGATCTTTTTACTTTTTTAAAAAACAACAACAAAGCAGCACAATAATTCACACATTTCTCTTCAATTCAGAGGGATGGTTTTAGAAATTTGAAATTAGCATGACTTTTTTTTAGCCCTTTTGTCTCTAAAATCTGGCAATGGCAACCTACGTTGACTAAAGAGAAAATAGAAGCCAAAGCACACTGGGAAATGATCGGTGTTCAAAGGTGAGTTATCAAATATCCTCAATGGCAACTGCAAACCTCACGAGACTGTTGTTACCCAGAACTCAAACTGCAAATGGGAAATGTTGCCTTGCCTAATAGAAAAAAATGAAGAAATACATCTTGTAATACAAAGTGTCTTTTTCCACAGGGTTTAATTTATGGGAGTACCAGTAAATGTGCCTAACAGAGAATAATGAGGACTTGTACAAATACCACAGTAGGAAAAGTAATGTTGATTTGATTAAAAACCTGAGTTGAGATTTGCATTATGAAAATCACCCTTCACTCCTTTGGCATAAAAGATTAATTGTAACAATTCTGTTAAAACCCCCTCCACCAGGGGCTTGAAAAGTTTTTGCCCTGACTGACCTTCTGTGTCAGAAATGAACAAAAATATAGTTTTAATCTGCTCCTACTGGAAGCCATAATGTCAAAGTAATAATCAACACAGGCTATACGTTACATAAACATGCCTTCTGTCCTTACCTCTGGATGCAATTGACCTACAGTAAATGCACTCTGTTCTTCACCTGACTGACATGCAATTGCTCTTACAATGGATATGCTCTCTTTTTTCATCTCAGTTTGGTGTGTAGCTGCTCACAGATGATTCAGATAGCTCTGTAATTACATCTCTATTATGATGAAGGTGTGCATGTGACGCAGACTGCAGTAGTTATTAGCAGAGAGCAGAGTTATAGAAGTATCTGTCTCTTCACACATTTGTTATTGTCACCATTGCTGTAGCCAGACCCTAAAGGATTTTTTTTTTCCTTTCAGACATCTGCATTGCTACTGTTGTCTTTTTCAGGTACTAATGCAAATGTGGACACAAGGAGTTTATGTCTTTATTATCATTTTTATTATTATTTTGACAGAGTCTGTGCACCGCCACATGCAGCAGTATGAGGTGGAGTACCTGCAGTTTGCCTTCCGCTGGATGAACAACCTCCTGATGAGGGAGCTGCCACTGCGCTGCACGATCAGACTGTGGGACACCTACCAGGTACACGCACACACAGCACAGCTACTGTTATTGTGCTTTTTGTTATCTGTCCTTTTCTATCTATCAGGCTCTGCATGGGATCTCAGAAACAAGTGTATTCTCTGATAATCACATCTATGATTTTCTAAGAAGTGGCTCTTTTGTAATCCCTACCATGATATGCCAGCCAACCTGAGTGGCATGATGCAACAAAATACAACCCCCCCCTTTTTTTTTTTAAAGCAAAGGAGTTTAATTATGGCTTTTTTTTCTTCTTGATGGTCTTAATTATACAGAGATTAAAAAACAGCCCACCTATGCTGCCTGATGTCACCGCTGACATATTTACTTTTCTTGTTAGTTCAACAGTATGACTTGATTTGCTTAATTTTAGCACAACACAAGTTTTTTTTTTTTTTTCTAGGTTGATTTATATTAGTAACAGAAGCAGGCAAAAAGTATGCAAGAAAGAAACGGTGTAAAATAATGTGAATGTAAAATAATTTCTGGAGAGGTTTTTCGGTTGAGGGATTGCAGAGGATTAGTTAATTCAGCAATAAAAGATGTCAAAAGCCCCTCTTCACTCATGAAACAAAAAGTTTTTGCTATTAAGCTCGTGGTTTAATTTTAATTTTATGCTTCCTCTGTTTTGTGTGTGCGCGAGGGTGTAAAAGTAAAGCCTATTACTGTGTTGACCTGAATGTGTAAATGTGTGAGAGAGGGAAGCAGGATCTTAATCCCATTCAAACACATCAGGACCTGTTCGTTCCGCTGCCCTTTCACATTTACCCACGGCTTAATCGGCGGCGCCTACAGTTGCACCAGATTGTTAACCTCAGTTGGCGTTGTCAATAACACCTAATGTCTGCTATTGATTCAGAGGGGAGTGTGTATATGCTGCAAGGTGTGTCGATGGTCTGGGCCTTGAGCTGAGTACATATAATGGATTTTCCAGTTGACGCAGAGGTTGAGAGTGTAATACATGTGATCACAGTGTTTGATTAGTTGAGAAAAATGGAGAATAAAGAGCGTGAAGATGAATAGAGAATACATTGGTGGCACTTCAAACTGCTCCACAAGCGTATTTAATGTTTCTGTTGTGCTGTTATCTTAGCAACAGCGTCTGCAGCCATCTGCTCCCGCTGTTCTTTCTTTCGCCTGTTTTCAGCATCTTCTTGAGTTTCACCCTCATTTGTGCCCGTCAATATTTGTGCAATTTCCAAGGGAATGCAAATTTAGATGGCTAAGAGATCAAGAAGTAAAGTTGAGTCTTCAAAAAAAATGGCGCATGAAAGGTGAGAGAGAGAAAAGAGTGATAAGGACAAGCACTAGAAGAGCAAATATGAAGAGATAGAAAAAAGTGAAAGGACTTTAAAAGAAAAAGAGAAAAAAAGACAAATTGCAGTTTACAGCTGAAGTGCTTCATCCACAGCCTTCAACAAACCAAAGCTTGGATGAATAAATACCAAATAAATCTTGTCTAAACCTTAATGAACTCTGCCTGAACTTGGGGCAGCATCAAATAGATTGCAACTGACAGGTAAAAGCCACGTAAAAAGCCTGAATGTTTTTTTTTCTTCTCTTCTTGCCTTACTTGAGTTAAAACACCACAGCCATTTTTTGTCAGATTAGGTTTTCCTTAAAACCTTGAATGCTGATTGAACTCAATTAATGTTTTGGGAAATTAAAAAAAAAAACATACTGCTAATGTTTGACTTTACTGAAAGCTCAAGGTGTGGCAGAGTGTGCAGCGTAGTATGAATACTAATATAATTGAAAAAATACCATTTTCTTATCTCATTAAACTTTGAATCCTTGTAATTTTATTTTTACATAGATTGCAAATTTTTAATCAAGCAAACTATTATATGAACACTTTCAATATTTTCATTTTTTCTGAAGTACCTTTCCTATTACTATAATCCTACTTAGAGTAATTGATCCCTGCCAGCAAGAATTCTCTTCACTTTCTCTGTTCTTGATGACATAAAAGTGCTGGGTCAGCTACAGTGCAGCACTCATGAACCTGAAAAAAAAAGAATCTCTGAACACTCTCAGGTCCCCCGTTTATGTGCAGTCTGTTCATTCTCATGACTTATGTGGGGAATATAGAGAAAAATGTCAAAGAAACATATTTTTTTCTCAGAAAAAACAACTTGGTTGGCCCCTACGCAGATCTATGTTTTCATGAACCTGCCTCCTAGTCCACCATCCCTTAGAAATACTAATGGGTATTGAGTTTAATTCTAGTGAGGGGCTGATACTAAATCACTGAAACAAACTGCAGGGGTTTTTCCTTTACATTTTGACTAAACCACAGCAAGCTGGCAGCTGCTGGAGCCTGATAGTGATGTCTTGTAGGTGTATTTACAGTTCAGCTTTGAATGACGGACCGTGTGGACTTCTCTTTCACTTAGCTGAGTCTGTTCTGTTAACACACTGAAAGGTTTGCTGACACCGTGCTTTTGATGAGTTCCTGATCACTTAAGTTATTATAATGAATGGATTGATAGACGGGGGGAGTAAGTGAGGAATGAATAGGATGAGTGACGGACATGAGGCAATGCTTTCATGTACATGCCTTGATATTCATGAAGAGAATTAAATTGGAATCAGGGTGAGTAGTGGCCTTTACAATACTCTGGATTGTCCTGGTAAAGGAAATGAATACATTATTGAACACATTTTGAGCACCGTTTGTGCTGAGCTGCTCAATATATCTGACCCGGCTATATTGTATAAGAGTCTTCACCATATTCAATGGCCACATGGTGTGACCATAGCAACAGGCACCTGCTTTTACATCATGCATGTTTCCATCATGTTCAGAGCTCAACTTCAAATCAAGGATTGAGACACACTCATAAATACGCGAATGAAACAGAAAGTACTGCTCATAAAATGAATTCACACCAGACGTAATAATGCTTTGTCCTGACATTAAGTTACAATTTATGTTTTATTTCCTGAAACATAATTACAACCATGACTTGGAACAGTGGGTACGCTGCTGGATGGTTAAAGCCAAAGCCTCTGTTGAAGCTGTTTTCAGTGTGAAGTCAGTTTTCTGATTTATAGATTCAAATCAAAGGTGTTGGTTGGAACAGACAAGGTACCTGTTTATGAAATTACTAAATTATACTACACTCTTATCAACCACAAATCTGATATCGGACGGTTCTGCATAAGAACATGTTATATTAAATTACTATATTTGAAATGTTAATGTCTTGCTTTTAAAAAAATGAAAAAAAATGTTCCTACGGTGTCCATGTAATTCAAGTACAGAAAAGGTTGGACAGCTAAAAGTATGTGGTTAAGTTTTGGGAAACATACAGTTAAGCTGAATAAAACATGGTTTAGGTCAAGCAATTACAGCATTTGGTTCAAGTGTAGAAAAAAAAATCACTCTCACAAATATTGAAAAGCCGCTGATTAATTCCTGTGAGACGGGACACAAACCCTGGCCTCTTGCATCAAAGTCAAGCCAGTGACACATCCATCCACCTCCCGGCTCTCAGTACCTTTCTTTACACTGTGCTACATGGCACAGTGAAGACTTATGACCATGTTCCCTGTGTTATCTCATGGGGGGCACAATGAGAGTGTGCAAGACCAGGTCATTACCACGAGCCATTAGGCTTTTTATAACCATAGTGAAAGCTGTACCCACGTTGTCTGCACGAAGTCAAGCGTGTTCTCAGCAGGTGTTGTGTCAGAGTAAGGCCTTATCACAGTTTCTTGAGGAAACTTAAGTGTAAAATGTCTGATATTTGGGCCACAGGATGCCTCTCCGATTTTGTGGTTGATGTGGTCCTGTTTTCTTCTCAAGACAGTTACCTCTAATGTGCTCTCTTTGGGTTAGGAGTCACTGCCAGTGAAAGAGTTGAGGATAGTTTGCATTTTGTTCATGATGATAGCAGGATGGAGCATTAGATTCTATAGGTATCAGTCCCACCGACGCTGTCCTGGACTGCTGTGAGGCAGATGGAGCTGAGCTTAAAGATGAACCTCTCAATTTAGCCTCAGATACGTCACCAAGAGTATGATTTTGAGCTTTATAGGGCTGCCCTTTAAAAGTTGACGATTTATGTTGTCAGAGAAAAAGACTCGATTTTTTTTTTTGCCTGAAATTTTTCAGTTGAATCGGTACATTTTTGTTGCTAAACTGCGTCATTATACACAGAATTATGCAGGCACAACAGCATGACAGGCTGTAAACTTCACAAACTGATACTCAAATTGACACAAACCACAAAGCTACTTGTGTTGGAAGCGGAGGAGGGTGATAGAAAGGGAGGGCAACATGACGCTGGACAGTGTGAGGCAACGCGGCCTGACTCCAGTCAGTTGGCTGCTCAGACCCTCTATGCTCCAGTGAGGATTGGCAGTGAAGTCGGCTAATCTACTCTAAACCAGACAATGGTACAACTTCCTGCACTGCCATCCACTGCGATTGACTTTTTGGCAGCCCAGTCAGCAACCAACCAGGGAAGACGTTTAAAGGTGCACTGGAATTTTATGACTAAACTATGAGAAGGCTTTTATTTTTTCTGACAAAGTGAGTTAATCTGATTTGTGGCACACGTCCTGCTGCGGGTTTCCTGACACAATGACCCTTCAACCAAGAAACAAAATAAACAGATTTTAATAGTTAGATTAGGCTTATTACCTCTTCTGTTGTTAAGATTTACAATGAGATAGGAAAGAGTCTCCATAAATACCTTTTTCTCTATCAGTTAAAAAAAAAATTATCAGCATACGACACAGACTACATTCATACGTCCACTTAAAGTCTTAAAAAAGAAACAAAGAATGAATGATTAAACAGTGTTGTTACTTTGTCGTGACTTGACAGCAACCCAAGCTCACATTGTACTTGTAATCCATCCTCTTAATATTTGATGTTTTACAATGTCGTTTGGATCGCAGCCCCCACAACACACACACCCTTTCAGACAACACACAAACACGCACATACACCTTTTTTTGGCAGGCTCTGTCACAGTTCCTCTCTTCCTGTCCTACCCTGGTAAGGATATTAGGCCTTTTCCACTCATGAAACTTTCAGTGGAGCTGACAGCCAGTCACACTGCTGTTCTTGTCTGTTCTATTCTGCTCTCTTCTTTTGTCTTTTTTTAAACTCAATCTTCAGCACTCCTTCCAACATCCTATCTACTTGTCATCTTTCCTTTAATTTTCTCCCATTTTGCTCATCTGTTCTCTTCTCTCACCTCTGAGTCCTTACCTCTTGCTCTTCTACTTGTAATTAGAAAAGAAAGTTCCCAATGTACAACCAGTCAGAGATTTAATGAATAGAATATGATCGACAGAGCATCCTAAGCTTAGGGTTTCTATAAAAGAGCATCTTTGTGAGTATGTCAGTGCTTTTCAAGACTTAAGCTATAAGAGAAATGCTCCTGAATACCAGGAACTTCTTTCTCATTTCTTTTTTTTAATAAAAACAGAAGGTCCATCCTTTATCAGTATGCTTTCTCTGTGTCTGAGTTTTTTTGTGATTGTTTACTGACTGTACAGCTGAGGGAAAGGATGTTTTGTTGTTATTGTTCAGTGTTTTGGCTTGTTGTTTGGGCCCCTTTCAACACAACCAAATCTGCATTTTTTACTCAGGTGCAAACTAACTGGGTTTCTAAACTAGATCAGTGCAGCTTTTTTGACAAATGGCCTCAAAGTGTGTACATGAATTACCACGGAATAAAAAGGTGTTGGCCTCGTAGGTACAAGGAAAAAAAACAAGTGTCTGGGTCTCTCATAAATGCTGATACTAAACAGAAAGACCTTGCTCTTTGCCACTGAGCCTCTCTGTGTGAGTGTGTATGTATGTGTGCGTCTGTGTATGTGTGTGTGTGTGTTTCAGGGGAGATTTTAACCTGAGTGTTGTAATGTCTCCACTGTGGTCTTCTCTCTGTGGTGTGGCCATCTGTTCAGCAGCCTGATCCAGCACGAGACAGCGTTTTCCCTGTCTTCCTATCTATTTCTGTCATCTTCTCCTCTGCTTTTCTATCTGCAGTCTCTTCTCGATATATATCGTTTGTTTTTCTATTTCTTTTTCCCTTCCCTTTATAGTCTGTTTTGCCCTCGACCTGGTTCTCCCTTTTTCTGTCTTTATCACTTATTCTTTTGTCACAATTGATCTTAAGGAGAGGTAAAGAAAGAGAAAAAGAAGAAGAAGAAGAAGAGAAAGACACATACACACACCTTCTTTCCCCGGGAGGGAGACAGACAGACGGATAGACGGACAGACAGACAGGGACTAAATTATCCCTGTTGCATGGAGCATGAAATTAGCAAGTAGCTCAGTGTGGCAGCATTAGCATGGCTGTTAAAGGGGTATTGGACATTTTCTGGTCGTGAAATATGGTCCTTTTCCATATGGACAGTCAACTTTACGAAGCAGGGAGCTGTTTAGTGTTGTTAGTGCCCATGTTTAAAAGCATTGTGTAAGATGTGATCAAATGTGTCAAATCCTGGTGGAAAATTTAGCTAATTTACTGCAACAAGGGTCAAAAGATTAGCTTAGATTGAGATTAAAGAGCACAGACTTAGTGAATCAAATACGTATGTTGTACCCTTGGGTGTTGCTTTGATGTTCTTAGTAATACAGCTCTTACCTTAATCAGTGATGGGAAGTGACTAAGTATATTAAATCGAGCAGATGCCAAAATTTACCACTTAGTCAAACTAATAAACAGTTTCAAGAATAAATATAGGATTGGGATTTTGTTTTATTTTACCATTTCCTCATTCTTCTAACAATTCTTGTATTTGAACGAAAGACCTGAATACCGCTGTCACCACCGTCCTCGATATATATTATCACCTCGCCTCAGTCTAATGTATTGCAGCTTTCACTTTGCTTTCATTAAGTTTCATCCTGTCTCAGGGTGCAGTTTGCTTTGTGAAGCCTATTTTTTCTGTGCTGTATTTCTCTTTATATCTTTTATGCCCTTACATAATGACTCCAGCACTTTTATATTTTAAAAAGATCTGCATGTCTCAAATAAATGAAATGAAGTAAAAGGCAATAAAGGAGATAAATTAGATTAAAAAAAATACTTCTCTGGGTTGTTAATAAAAGATTAAAATGTTGCTGGCACAACAGCTTTTGATATATTTCCAGACCAGCTTCAATTTACATGCCAGTTTGTAAGAGATTTTCTTTGAACCCAAAGGGCACAGGGTACCTGCTGAAGCGGTGCTACTTTCAATGTGAAGTGATACTCACGGTTGGCTCTTCCATCACGTTTTCCCATCAGCACGAATGCTGCTTTCGATCTTGAATTAATTTGACAGCATTTTAATTAAAAGTGGAATTGTTTTCTCAATGTAAAACCTAGAAAAATAACCCTTCTAAAAGCCAAACTGTATTATCAGATCAGACAAGGATGAGATATTCTCTTGAATATGAACAAAAAACTCACCTGCCAACTGAATAATACCTTGGTCAATACATAATTTGTAAACTGTTCAGATTGCTGAACTGCTCCAACTTCACAACCTTCCCTCTTATTTAGTTATCAGGTTTTTGTAAATTTCTGAGGTTTGCTAACAAACTTCACATACAAACCGTATTGTCATTCTGACGTTCTGTAAATACTACCACTTACTACAAAACCTTTGAATGCTTTTGTTTCAAAGTCATCGTAAATGAACACAGAAAAACTGAGCAGATACAGCAAGCATCCAAAATGGACTCAATCTGGGGTGAGGTGGGACTTCTGATTTTATTATTTTTAGTTGCTGCTCCCCTACTGATTAACCTTAGTGCTTGGTGATTTAAATTGTAGCCTAAAGCAAGACATCACATTGGAGAAGCACAGACACAGACAGAAACTGTGCTGAAGTTAATTTCGGATGTGAAAGTTGGTCATTTTTCCTCTCTTTATACCTCTCTCCTTCCTCAAGCCATTGCATCATAAGCTGACTGATGCCATATCTGTCCTCAGTGCTCTTTGTCATATAGTGTTACAATATATTTTACGGTCACACACACTTCACATTATCCCAGCTCTTAAGGATAAATTGCCCTAATGGATACTTTTTGCAGCTTGTAGCAGGTAACATCAACTGTTGCAAATCATCAAGAGCCACATTCATACACGTATAACATGGAAAGAGCTATAAAACTAGCCATAACTCATCAGCCCCTCCTCATATTCTGTCTGTGTAATTACTACATCGGTTCAGAACTGCTCCTTTATTATCATACATCACTTTCGAACACCGTCCCCTTTTCACCTTGCTCAGATTTGGTTCGTCAGGGTGTCAAGTTAGTCCCATGTCAGGCAAGTTTGTTTTGGAGAGATCAGATTAGTCAGACAACCAGCGCAGCAGTTTTAAGACACTGTGACACAGCAACACAACTTCTCAGTCTCACTCTGTATTTCACATTTCTGTTTCCCCCTCTGTTTACCTTCAGCCTCCCACCTTCTCCATCTCAGGCACTCTCCCCTATTTTTTTCCCCTTTCAGTGTCAACTCCTCTTCCTGTACCTCTATCGCCCTTTGTCCCCCACTGCCTCCTCCCACCCCCCACTTTGTCCTTTCTTTGATCAGCAGCGCTTGTCAGTCTGAGTCTCGCCTGTCTCTGCCAATATGGCTGCTCTTACACAAGGGGGGTGGAAGAGCAAGCGTAACAGTGAAGGAGGAGACAGGAGACAAGTTTGACGAAGCCACCCTGACTTCCATGACAAACTTTATTTTGCAAATCATAATGATAAGTAAAACCTTGAGCTGAAGCTGAAGCTGAAGCAGCAGCAGCAGCGGTTGGATGGGGGAGGAGGGAGGGATACACTGTCACAGAGTGATAGAAATGGAGGGAGAGAGCGATGGGTGAGGGGACGTTTGGAAGGATACTGCTGTATTTTCCAATGAAGAAAAGTAGACTTTTTTTTTCAAAGTGTAGTTTGAAAAGTTAATAAGTAAGCAAGGCACTTTGAGTCATTGTCATCAATTTTAATATGATAACCATTCTCTTCCTACACAAGTTTGCTTTCATATACCCCCACGTCAGTCAAGAAAAGACCAGTGTATCAAAGAAGTTATGCTTTAAAAGTGTAATTGAGTATCAAATAATAAAAAATGACAAAATACACACATTATTTAATTGTTCATACTAATCCCACCATACAATGTTCCAGTAATTGTGCTTTAGAGGTTCATGGTTTATCAGTAAAGGAGCTTGACTATAATGAGGTGCACTTCGATTATATTTACAAATCTGTGGAGCTACTGCATCTGTAGTCAAATAAAGTTGAGCTAAATTAAAATAAAGCACACGGTATTGTCATTAGCTAGACTTCCATTCCTGCTGCTACCAATGGAGGCAATAAAGCGCATTGGAAATGATTGGTAACAACCAGATCTATCAAGACTACCTGCTGATAGAAGATAAATGTGATTTTGAAAGATACGTCACTTTATAATCTGTGAAATATTTGTCACAGGTATATAAATGAGAAAGAATGAGAGGAGAAATAGAGAGAGAAGGAGAAAGAAGCAGTTTTTCAGATTTTCAGAGTGCTTCAGAGTTCATAGACGCCCTCCACCCTTAACTCACACATGCCAAATGAATAAAGCAATTAATAAACACAAGTCATAGAAGAAATGAAATTAAAATTGTGCAAATCTTTTGGGACTGATAAACATTGTACGCCCATATGCCACTCATACACTCCCTCAGCTGTGTTTGTGTGTGTGTGTGTATGAGAGAGAGAGAAAGAGTGTGTGTTTGCTTGCTTCTGTTGTTTGGATTGGAGCTGCAAGGTTAGACCAACAAGCCAATCACCTGCCAGTTTACAACTCACATCACGTTACACTTCGCTGATCACAAGCACCTCTCTTTTTTTCCCCTCTCCCTCACCACAGTCATTACTCTCTCTTTCTGTTATTCACTTTCTCTATTTGGCTCTCTCACTCACTCACACAGACACACTAAGTCAGGACATTCTGAAAATTGGTTGAACTAAGTGGGAGGTAAAGTAAGTGTAAACCCAATCAACAGACATATACATGAAGGCATAGGGAGCACCAATCTCTCCAGAAGTACTAAGCAAAAATGCAGCAAATGAGATGAAATCCTGTATAAATACACTGCTATTCATGTATTGCACCATGTGAGTGTTTGAATCAGCCTTTCCACTTTTCATCTGTTCATTCCTTCCTTCTTTCCTGGAGGGAAAATTCAATTATCCCAGCAGAAAAGGCAGTTTTCTGTTCATTCCTGCAGAGTTATGGCTCACTGCTATACACAAATGAGTATGGTGGTTAAAGAGCAACACTTGTAGTTGATTACTTACACAAAGTGGAAATGAATAATGCTACATCCTCTGTCTAATTGAAATCCTGTAAATGAGTAGTACATTGTGACGAGTATGGATGAATTACAGGCACGTGTGTCTCTTTGAGCTCTTTATCCTCTGAGACTAAAGAGCACAGTATAGAATCAAAGATAAAGGTTACATTTGAGTCAGTTCCCCAAAACTGTAAATTATTACTGTATTGTGCCATTTTAGTGCTATTGCTGCATTGCTGTTTTACCTTAAATCTGTGAGCTGAAGTGGTATACAGTGTGTAGGTAATGAAAATCATTGGCATGCATGCTGAAATGCTTTCAAAGAGTCTGAAACATTAAGATGCACTTTGGATATTGTAACTTTATGGGGGCACATAGTCCCAGTTCATCTGCATGTAAAGACCCTGGTAATTATCCTGTCTGTGATCGGGCTCTGGAGAAAAAAAACTTGAATAGAACAAAGACCATCTCATCCTTTGTCTTTCTCCCTCTTTAATTCCCCTGCTCATTGCAGTGTCATAAAAAAGTGAGTCGCCCAACATAACAAGGGGATGATAAAAAAAAAAGCTATGCAAAGAGGAGAGGATTTGTAGCTTCCTTAATTTCTGTCGTCCTACAAGTGTGAATATCTGGATGTGACAGAAAAATATTTTATGTTCTTTTTTTTATATCTCCTGTCCCTGTTTTTCTGTATATAAAATCATGTAAAATGCTCCCAAGTCCTTTTTAAAGTGAAGCTATGAGCTATTTAAGGCACTCTGAATGCACTGACATGCTTTCCCAACATCCTTAAGCTTATATTTGAACAATAGAACATAGCTTTCATGGTTGCATCGTTTGTTTTATGACTGTAAAACGTTTAAGTTGTTATAAATCAATGCCTTTCATGTCTCTCTCTCTCATTAGGCTGAACCAGAGGGCTTCTCTCATTTCCATCTCTACGTGTGCGCAGCCTTCCTTGTGAGGTGGAGGAAAGAAATTCTAGAGGAGAGGGATTTTCAGGTATGAGTGCACCAGACACAGGGGGCGCCATAAAGCTTCCTACTCCCTACTGAGACTCACTGACTAAAATACATGCAGAAATAAACACATACACACTACATGTTTTCATACCCAGCTGGTGACGCTGATGGTGATATAATGTACGTAATTTTATATCAAGGTAAATTAAGCTCAGATGGTCCCGGTCATGTGCGCAAAAAGAAAAAACACCCAAACAGTCCACCAGGCTGCTGTTGTAGAGCTGTTCATGGCCTACATCCCTCTCCATTACCTCCCTGGTCATTAACTGTGAGGTTCAAAAGTCGTTGTGAGTGCATTAGTAGATGACAGTAGACAGCTGCCAGAAGGTGACTTTGGTTGCCAGCTCACTTGGGGCCCTGGCTTCTTAACAGTAGCAAAACAGTTTTATATCATCACATACAAACATCTTCTCTGCTCTTTAATAGGGACATTTAAAAGGCAACAATAGAAGACAAAAAGATGAGGGGAACAAAAATTGGTATTTTTTTATTACTGGAAACAGTTAAACTCAGCTGAGTCTGGTGATCATTACCAATCTTTAGGAGAACTTCAAACTTGATTATATATCTTATATGTCCAATTGGTGATAAATCCATCCTGATGTAGATGAGAAAGAAAGAGGAGACTTAAAGGGAGGCAACAAGAGGGAGGGAGGAGGGGAAAAAGAAGAACATATTCAGTTTTAAAACAATGATGGGAAAAAGGAGAGTTTTGTATTGATATTAATAGTACAAATATGTTGCGGCAAACATTTGTGTAATGTTATACCCCTGTTACATTATTTCAAAGAGTTTTATTCTGAGCAGTGCGAGAGATGATTAATGAAATCTTGCTACACATAGGGCTGCAGTTTACACATTTCATGATTAAAGGCTACAACTACCTTTCAAAAATAACATAATAAAAAGAAATACCTCTCAGAGGTTAACATTTGCTGAACATAACAATAGACATGCGGATGAGGTGAGAATTTCTTTATAGCATCATAAATGGGTGTTTTTGCTCAGGTGATTGAATACATTAACTTTCATTTTTTTTAATAAAGACTTGTCACTTAAGCTGAGTAAGAACTTATTAGAAAAAGTGACTTTTCCCCGATTTGCTTCTTATCAATGAATAGAACGTGTTCTTAAAACACGTAAAGCCAAATCTGAAAATAGCAGTTTCCAGCTTAGTGTTAGTGAAGAATAAAAACTGCTTAAATAACCCCCATCATCACTGTAGTCACTGTCATTGTAGTCACTGTTGCCATTGTGTTCGTTTTTATTTATTAAAATAACTGCACAATTCTATTATTTCTCAGTTGAGCAAGAAGCACACTTCAGAGGTCCTGCACATCTGAGTTTTACTGAAACTCCCTTCAGGTGGTTACATTGAGAAAGAAAAAAAAGAGGGACAAAACCGATACAATTACAAGTAATACAAGGGGAGCACTCCATCTTTTATGTCACTCCCACCAGGTAATAAATAAGAAGTCTTCAAAAGAGTGAGTACTCAGACCGTTCTAAAGAACCTGTGCTTTAGACAGAGGCCAGTTGATTAAAGCTGATTCACCCGCTGAGTGAGACACTGGAGGCTGTCGGGGTTTGAAGATGAGACATTCACTGACTCATCTGTTCTTACTTTCATATTCTTCTTACCCTCTCCCACCTTTCCCCTTTTTTTCTTCATGCAAGTTCAAGCTCAAATAAGATTGTACTTTTGCTTGGATTCCATTACAGATTGAACTAAGTTGGTTCTTTTTTATATATGTGTGTGTGTGTGTGTGCGCGCGTGCGTGTTTTTAAATGGATTTCATCTTAAGCTGTGTGCAAAAAAAGCCTGGCTGACCTTTGTGTAGTTACAGTTTTTCCACTCTTGCATTGAAAAAAATGGAAATATTTGTGTTATGTCTTGCCTCACTAAAAAAAACCAAAACATTTGACCAAAGTATGCAAACTGAGAGCAGACAGCGGCTGTGAGTAGTCAGCAGTGACAGACTTTAAAACTCATCACTTTTTTTACAGTACTATATCTATATCACTTTTTCTGCATAAATAGATTATGAACATTCAGCAAGTATAAAAGAGACTTGTAACTACATATCACATCATTGCATGGAAGAAAGGCATCTGTAATCTCTGCTGTTTTCTTATTTTCTCCTCTCTGCTTCTTAACCATGCTAGCATTTTTGTTCTTTAGAGATAGCAAGGCCAGTCTAGCTTCCTTTCTTTGGCTCAGACTGTATTTCTTAGCATCAGCTGATCAGATTGCCATTAAATTTTGTGCGGACATTTATGGTCGCTAGAGAAGAAATCCTACTGACTTCTATGCCCTGACCTTTATTTTTAGCACAGGCTACCAACCACAACCAACATTTTTGGCTCTTTCTGAAATGCCTCAACGAATGGATTGCTGTGACATTTGATCCAGATATTTATTATCCCCGTTTGATGTATTGTCACCAATGAGTCAGAGTTTTTCTTATCCTGTAAAACATCGGTAGAGACATCATCTGTGCAAACATTCACAGTCCCACAACAATGAATTATGATCACTCTGACGATGAACTTAATTTGATTTATGACCAAAAACCTGCAGAACTAATGACATCCCTGTTGACCTTAGCCTTGGTTTGGTAATGAATAGCAAGGATTAGCATGCCAACATGTTAAACTAACAAGGTTATATTTTTCAATATTCTTCCTTAGCATCTGAAATATTTCTCTGCTTTTGGACTAAGGTGAAAAGATTAAAGACCACGTCCATTGAGGCTCTCTCAAGCATGTATTCACCTACACAACCCACAGAGAGTCCAAACTTTTCTGCCGCTGTAGTTCAGGACTCCAGACTCTTAAATAAACAAACATTTATACCGTAGGAATACTACATAGTCCTCACAGAATGAAAACTTGACACACTCAACACTTTCCCCTTTGTTAACATAGCTCCTACTATTTATCTTGATAAATTCAGGATAATGGGCATTTTTTAATTGCATTAATACCATCTAAACAGCAAGAGAGCAAGCCTTACTTTTCTTGTCACTCTTAGTGAGTATGTTCTCATCCATGTGACCCCCAAAACCCTTTAATTTCTCTTAGGCACACACACTACTCAAAAATAGACACAGCTAAATGTCATCCTGACATTTTCCCCCGTCCAGAATACAGCAAATGAGCTCTCATCACCAATTTGTTTATGTCTTCACGGGAAGCCTGTTGTCTGTACTTAATGGAACACAGATGCCCTGTGTGTGTGTGCATGTATGTGCGTGTGTGCGAATGAGGGTTTGTGTGTGTGCTTGCGAATGTGTGAGTACGTGACTGGATTTACATATATATTCTGATTAAAAGTGTGTCATTACATTCAAATTTCGAAAATGTCAGTTTAAGTACAATTTTACAGAAAAGCAAACTTGTGTTTAGTTTTTTAATATAAATGTGAATTTTTTTTCACAAAAATTTTGATGTTTTTTTATTTGAATAAATTGATCAACCACGTACAATACAATTTGCTAAGTACTTTTTGAAACAGATTAGTGTCAGGGAGGAAAGAGAAAATGTAGAGATTTCTTTTCTTCTCAGCTTTAGAGGTTTAATTCCATCAGATTTCTGCCTCTGATCCACTGAGCCTCAGAGTTCAAACGCAGGCCTTCCAGGTTCTTAAGGGCCTGTTGAACAGCTCTTATCTCTGCAAGCTTTACCCGGCAACAACCCTCCTAAAGTCCCTTTCCTCTCATGTCTGCTTCCTTTCTTTTAATGTCTTTCTCTGCATTTCTATGGCTCTGCTTGTCTCTGTTACCAATAGACCGTATTCACATGATGGCCATAGTCCTCTGATATTTCACTCAGGGTTGGAAGCTCAAAATACCAACATTTAATAAAGGGTTTTTCATGATGTATTTGTTCAGATATTTATAGTTCTAAGAGAAGGCATCATACTGACTTTTTCAGTAAAATAGCTTGACAAATCCCCACAGGTTAAAGCTTTCTAACTTTGGTGATAATTAAGTTTTCTTGTTGTATCACTATGAGGTTTACTTGAAACAGTTGGAGAACGGTATAATAGATGCCATTAAATTTTTTGTACAGACAACACGTTGCCCCAAAGGATAATTAAAAATCTTCCTGATTACATCTAGTCCAAAATGTAATATGTAGAACATATCATACTTAATACCTGCA
>JAQNCA010000018.1:6191545-6215662 GCA_029783725.1 Acanthurus tractus
AGTTTCAGTTCCAGCAAATACCCAAGTTTTTTTAGTGATTTAGCAATTGCTGCTAGAAGTTCACATAGATTGGGGTTTTTTATTCAAATATCAACTTGTCATATATACAAACAACAAGAACATTTCTTTCTAAAGACATCAACTTCAGCCACAACACTGTCCCATTTTGTGCATCAGCTTAAATAAAAGTTGAATTTATTTACATTGTCACAGTTGCAATATTTCCTAGTGCTTTAACATGTGTGTTTCTATGCTTGCATTTTCTCTTTTTGCTTCTAAATTGCTTCAAAAGACAAATATATTTTTTGCACACAAAAAATAGTCATTGCTTTAACTACTCATATATATGTCCACAAACTTACAAAAACCAATTCGACAGCATGGATTTGATAGCCAAGAGTGGAACCTCTTGATTTGAACTAACGGTGTGTCCCCGAGACTTCATTAGCAAGGGCTACTGAAAAGCCCCCCACTCGGTAGGTCCCCCACTGTGATCGTTATTGTGAGGCCAAGCGTTTATGTGAAGGTAAAGCTATTAGTTCTGTGTAAAAGGAATCTCACTGTCACTACCGTTTTCCTGAAGACATGCTGGAGAGCTGTAGTAAGGAAGGGAAATGAGAGGTGGAAGAGTGAAAGAGGGAGACAAAGGTTTGTTTTCACTTTAATTAATGGCGTGTGAAAAAATGTGGACCTTTGGAAATGTCAGCGTCTGTCCTCAGATCAGTTATGTGTGGAGAATGCCTTGGGTTAGGCTGCCTTGGCAATAAAGGAGAGGAGGGCACTCCAGAGGCACCAGCATGTTCGGGAAATGTCAGAACTATTTCAATCACTGGAACAGATGATACAACTTTTTTTTTGGATTAATTTTTATACTGTAGAGAAGATGGAAACCTCAAATTCTATGTAGCAAAGTTTTCACCTCCAAATGTTAGCCTGCTAGTTAGCTGGAGTTCGATCAAATTTTTTTTTTTTCTGTCACTATTTTTATATTTTTATAAAGTGCTGGTACACTGATAAAGACAGACAACATACTAGGGAGCTGCACTGATGTGTTTTGCCCATCTGTTTTCTGTGAAGACATAAAGGGAAACAACTGTACGCAATTAACTCTATTTTCATTATGTTAATTGAAAAATATGCTCGTGTTATGCACATAAAAGCATTGTTTTGGTTGGATATCAGAGTCTGAAGTCTGCCCATCTGCCTCTGGATAAATCCTTTGTCTCTGTTTCTTTGATAAACTGCAGTTGCAGATTGCTGCCATCTTTCTTGACTAAAACAATGAAGAGTTTTTGTGGCTCTGGTACAGCACGATATTTGTGCTCTCACTTACGTCATTTAGTATATTGACGAATCAGAAAGTGATGATGAAGCCAATGTTTTTGCTTGTTGACGCATTTGACAAAGATATCTTTTAAAAGTTTATTTGGGAAAAACAAAATTCATTCAGTCTAATTATCTGAACAAAGTGTGTCCCTGTCAGGAAGCCAGGACAAATGCTTGAAAATTGGAACTCTCACTATTTAATCGGGACATCTGGTCACTCTAGATGTTTTACTCTGCCAACACAAATGCTGCACAGTATCGTAAACATTGCAGTCTATAGGGCCTTCTACTGGAAAAATCACTTTACTCTGTACAAATTGCAATGCATTTTGCATATGAATACATTTCACATTTAATACCCCTTGAATTTTGTGGTGTAAAAGACGCTAATCACCCTGTAGAATCTAGCCACAAATGCTTTGGTCAGTGCCTTTAGTCTTTGGGTTTGCGACGATGAAAACCAATAATTAAAAGCTGATGCTCATTGTTTCATTACTTCACCATCATTTGCATGTTTGCTCCTGCATGTGGAGGCTCTGATGAGCTTCCATTCCCATTAAGATCACCACCTTGCAATTCCTACTAAAGAGACGAATCCCGCCTCTGATTAATTCCATCGTTTTAACCCATTTATCATGACAAGACCCTCTCATTTTCTCCCCTCTAACTTTCTTTTTAAACTTGCCTTTTATTGAGCAGACCCTCTGAGGGGTTTGCAGCTCTTCTGATGGATGGCACTGTAGTCAATAGTGTAGAAAGTGAGGAAAGACAATCCCTGGTAAACAACTTTTAATAATCACCCCGTTGATTGAGTGCCGCACTCGATGTGGCATGTGAATCCATTTGTGCCAAAACAATAGGAGAAGAGGGAAAAAAATGAGAGGGAAGCAGCGGACTTAATAAGGTGGAAGTAATCATGTAGCTCTCCACCCCATCCTGCTTTTTATTCCATGACGTCCATCTTTCAAGCTCTTGTCCCACCTACATCCTCTCCATCACTGACAACTAAAGTTTGCTTTAAAGATAACTTGCATGAGCTTGCACAGTGAGCTATTGTGTTGTGTGATTATGGTGAGCAAAGCCCCCTGGAAGGTCTGGAGTGATCATTAATGATTTGGCATTAGGTGGACAAAAAAAATTGTGTTTGTGTGCTAAAATATACAGAGGGGGGCAGTTGAATATTAGCTTATGTTGGTCATTGCATATAAGCACAGGTTTGCCATTGCCGATAGCCTCCTAAAAGCATTCATCAGCTCAAAACAATTATGTGTGGGATGATTAGCTTGTCGTCTGAGTGTCATTACAGACGTTATCACTGGCTGAGGTTCATCCACAATAGAGAGAGGAATAGAGATAGCAGGATTTTTAAGAGTTTTATGGCTCTTTTGCCCTAAGATAAGAGAATAGCAGGAACTGCTCAGTCAGCCTGTACACTAACCGAATGCCCTCCTGCTTGACTCAGTTAAGGCACAAAATTCCAAATAAACAGCAATATCGACCGCCTTGTAAGGAATAAACAGACTGCAGTATCAGGAGGAGAAGTGGGAGAAATAGATTTTTTTCAGAAAAAGAGAAGAAAAAAGATTTGTGGAATGGGATGGGTCATGAACTTAGACATAAATATTGAGTTTTAGATCAAATTTAAATACTCATATATGCAGTCAAAACAAGAACTGAGGCATTTCTGCTGCTGGTTTTTTTTCAGGGATCACGAACTTTTGATTGAGATGGTGTTAACCTCTCTGAACTTGGCAGTGGATGAAGGCTGGAGCTCAACTGCCATGGCACTGTTTTACTTTTGTAATATTTAGCAGGCTAGAGTTGATAGGACCCCTGCATGCATGAGTGCTCATTGAACTGGTCATGCTGCCAATATTTTGGGGCACAGTGGTCAATGTCATGTTCAACAAGCATGGATATACAACTGAAAATCATTGCAGTAGATTGAGTCATACATTCTTAAAGTTATTTTGTACTTGAAATCATATGAAATTTTAAAAGTTTGGTAGATTTGCAGTGGTAATGGCTAAATCAGAGGAGGGAAATTGTTAAATATTGACCTTTCTTGAACTTTAAAGATATAGTCATTGAAAAGGGAAACTACTCAAGCACAGTAAAATATGACTGTAAATGGTTTGATACACTGACACAGAAAGCAAGGACAACTGTTTTAGCACTTAAAATGCCACTAGCGCACTTATTTTAGAGGTTATGAACCTGTCTTTGAGCAGGCAATAACAGGTCCAGAATGGGTGTAAAGTGTGAAGAGCAAAGAAGTTCTTTTATTGACAAAAGAATATCTATTTACTCTTTATTTTTCTGTTTTGAATAAAACCATTAAATTACTTTTTTCATTGAAGTGTCAGTAGGGGTTGGAGCATCCAGATAATAATCTCAACACTAACACCCACGCTTGTGGTTTCATGTGAAATGAAAGATTTCAGCCGATCTGTCATCATTCTCTCAGGCTTTAATCTTATTCACAACAGTATTTAAATCACACCAAAGGTTGTACCCACATCCCACATGTCTCCTTATCTTTCTCCTTTCATTTTATAAATGAGTTTGTTTTGCAAAATCTGGACTGACATTGATTTACTGCACATAAGCATGTTTGAAACAGATGGATGTCAAATGAAAACTCCTTGCATTTACTTTCACATTAATCTTATTTTTTCTTCAGGGCTTTTAAGTGCATGCCTTTCCAAACAGAAACACTGTTGTCTTAGCAAAGTTGTTTTTGTTTTGTTTGTAGTTTTTTGAGAGAATTGTATGACATTTTTAGGGAATAGGCTTACCTGCTTTCTTGTAGATCGTTAACAAGATCAATGCCACTCTCAGATCTTCGAGTGGCAACAATCTTCTCAGGTAAATCATGGTTACAAAAACAATTGATTAATTTCCAAAATATGTGTATTTGACAGCACAATGACTTATTACTATATTTATGTGCAGTGAGGAGGCCCAAATAAGTATCAGTTCTGACTCTCTGACTTTATTTCATATGCTACAGAGGCAACTCGCTGTGCTATTCATAATGATAATCTATTAGTGTAAGCACAGGGATAAATAATTGTTACCTGCTGTACCTATGGATCTATTTTGCATTACAGTGTGGGGATTAATAGATGCTTAAGGGAAATAAAAACCACAAGCTCCAGACATTAATTTTAGGAAAACCTTGTCTGTGATTGCATATGTCATTGTGCTTCATTACTAACTGTGTGATAGCATATGTTATCATATTTCATTAGTAACTGTGCTTTCTCATCTCTCTGTGAGTGGAGCCACTCTACCAAAACACTCGTTTTGCATTAATTTCAGTCTGCATGTGACCCACATCTCAATACACCCACAGTCGCTTGAAAAAACAAAAGTATTTAATTTTTTTACTCTTTCATTTTTGTGCTTTGTTTGTTCTAGTATTCAAAGAGAGAGCTTTCTGCAAAAACAAATCCAACATCATTTTCCATGAAATAACATACAAATACTATTAGACACTGTGCAAAATATTATTAGGTGGTTCACTTTAGTGCACACCTGATTATAAACAATTAGATGGGACTGTATGCATGGTTGCCTGGTTTGTTGAGGCTGAGCATTCCAGCCAAATAAAAGAACATTGCATCAGTGACCCAATAACTAAACACATTTCAACTATATGATGAGTGTTGATATTAAATTTAACAGTGTAGCACTGTAAAGAAGGGAACAAACTGCACTGTCTTTTTTTAATGGACTAAAAACCACAGTCTTTACCCAGGGTTTTAAAAAGACTTCTCTGGAGAAAGCTGTTGACATTTCAAAGACAAAAGACAGGAGAGGTGTTAATGTGCATCTGTGTCTCTGCAGCAGTTCATCATGGCACAGTTTGCTTGAAAAGTCCAGTAGTACAATAGCATATCTTCAACTGCATGAATAATTAGGTGCTGTTGTTTCTGCTGGGGTACAGTAATGTACGGTTAAAGGCAAATAAACTGATATATGTGTATAAACAGTAAAACACAGAGTTTTACATGCAAAAATAGACCTACTGTCTGGTCTCATAATCAGTATATATGACGGAATTCAAAAACCTAAAAGTAGCACAGTGTCTCATAATACAAATACAGCACCTAGGGCAGAGAGTCAACAATGTTCTTGCTTTTTGACTGCTTGTTAAGCTATGTATTTGTCACTTTTTATACTTGATTTGTTGTCTGACAGCAAACAAGCAAAAAAAAGTAAACTTAGAACAACTACACTGTATGTTTGCCTATCCGAGGAACTCTTGGTGGACACAGCCGATGAAACAGCCCAGCTGTTCTCATTAACCTTCATTTGCGCTGATTCTGTCAACTGATGGCAGGATGGTAGAATAACAATTAAATCAAAAAGAAGAGCAAGATCGGCAGAGCAAAGGTGTGCCATACTTGCATTAGTGTGAGACACTTAAAAGTGTGTTAACTGCATTAATCCGCTGAGCCTTTTACGAGCCAACTATTTAAAAAGACAACTTGGCTGTACCATCCTATGTCAGCTTTTACCTTCGCATGGTACAGTGCCCCACTCCTACATTAGCACCCACTGTTTGCCAGAGTGCCCATTTTGTATAATTATACGAACTACAGAAAGCTAATGGCCCTGACAGAGCAGAGCCTAGGCCCATTACACCTCAGGGTGCAGCAAAACACCATTACCACTACCAGCAACCTGGAGTGTTTGTGCATGTCAGTGACAGTTTGTGCAACCTCATCTCTCTGGGTGAGTTCATGTAGATGTTTTGGTTAAAGGAGGTCGGAGGTGGAATGATACATGTCAAAGAAACACAACAGCTACTACAGACGATTGCCATTTTTAGCCACAAATGTGTGTCTGTTGGTATGTTTGTGCACATCAACACACCTGTCATCTCTTCCCCCCCAATCATTTCTCCAGGGCTTTCACTACCTGCTGCAGGGAGCTTTAGTTGTAACTGCAGGAAAGACAGCAAAGCACCTCAGAGGACTTTGGGTACTCATTGTACTATCTTCACTTAGCACCATCTCTTTTTGCTAGGAAATAGACTCTTCAGGTCACAGGAAGAGTGGGCTTTAATTGTGTATTTAATCTGTGTGTGTGTGTGCTACATGTGAAAGTATAGCAAAAAAGCTCCAGTTCTGCACAAATAATAAGTTAAGTTATATTTGTCTCTGACTTCATTCTTACTAATACTGGTCTGTAACTTACATGCACACATAACACAGTTTCCTCCTCAGTAGTCCTAGATATGAGTCTAATCCTTCCTGGTAAATCATATTTCAAAGGCTAAAGTGTTTATGCACTGCTCTGCCTGTTTTATTCTATAAATGTGAAGTGCAAATGAGAATATGAGTGTGTTAAATGAGCTGATTCCAGCCAGATGCAGGTTGAAACAATGACTATACGCGCAGCAAGTACATTTTACTGCAAGGTCTTGGCTCTCTCTGTGCAACCATTATGCTGTCCCATTTACTTTTTCAAGAAAGAGCCTTAACACTGACTCTATTGACAACCTGCTTTTCCCTCAATATCAATAGCCATTAACCACTTTAAACCCCTCCAAGCAAAGGAGATTTGGAGCTAATTGCCTTTTGTGTAACTTACTGTATACAGTAATGTTGGATCAATGTGGTTGTTAGTATATTTGTTAATGTGGGATAATTACCTGAATAACCAAGAAAAGCTCACCACCTCCTCATACGCACACACACACACACACACACATCTCCGTCTCCTTATTCTGTCTTGCATGCTCCTTCAATTTACTGAATCATCTCTTTCAGTGACACAGACCGTGACAAACATGCATACATCTCCATTCACCACAACAGATATTCTTTAGTTACATCTCTCTCTTGATTCTAATTGCATACACAGGCTTTCACAAACCCAAACACATGGTAAACATACATTGAATTTCACGGATTGCACATATTCATCTTTCCTCTCTCATGCAAACGCACACAGACACTTGTGGCCTCTCAGCGTGGAGTGTTGCCACCTGTGCAGAGTGGAGTGAGTGCAGCATTCCCCCCTGACGGCGAGATGTATGCAATTAAACCGTATTAAAGTCATTAGCCCAACAGAAGTGATAGCCAGCAGATGGTTACCACACAGAAATATGCTCTTAATGAAGCTCCTCAGTCACCGTGGGTGTGTACTTGTGTGACGGTGCATGCGTGAGCGCGCCTGTGCGCACGGTGTTTGTTTGGGTGTGTTGCCTAACGGCTGCAGCACTCGATGCAGCTCTTGATTAGACAGTATTCGGTCCTTCTTCTGCAGCATAGCAATTAGCGCCTATTGTTGATTTATAAAGATATGTCAGTACATGGTGAATTTTCCTCCTACAACTTATCCATCTCCAGCTCTGTGGAGGTAAACACGCAACACAGAGGACTTTTCATACTTAAGTTGTGGATGAAGGCTGTCTGTACTTGTATCAGCTGGTCATTGAATAGATTTTTAAAATGTTTGAGTGTTTTGCACCTCAACAATGAGCCACAATCAGCAAGGATACCATGCGCAGTGAAAGAAGCTTAAAGCTATGGCAAGGTTAGATATGTCAGGACCTCTGGGCTTTTGTGATATTACAGCTGTTGTGAACATTTTTTATTTTACTTCATAAGAGAGAAAGACTACTTTTTCACATTTGCTTTTCTTCCAAAAAAGTTTAAAGACTCTGACTTGGTATTTGAAGTGACAGCTGTGGATTGACATCGAAGGGCTGCTATTGCTTCGCGAGTTTTAATCAACATTTCTGATGGACTCCTGCCTGAAAAAAGGTCATGACCCTGTTGAGCCTTCAAGCATTTATATGTTGTCCCGACAACTGTTGTTGTGTGTAGTAAGTGATATAAGTCCTTGAACAATGTAAAAATGCACAAAGTGCGGGAATGTTTTTATTTTGAAGTTATGGTGGAGATTGTAAGCTAAGCTAAATAGCTTCCACTCACAAAGTTAAAGTCCTACTAGTCTTTGTCCATGTTATCTCAACACCTGCTGAGTCATTAGCATCTCCAGCCCACTGTGCTCCAACACACTGTGCTGTGTTTGTCTCTCATTAATTAAAGGAGGGCAATAGGTAGTGTTAGTTATCTTTCTAGGCACAAAAATAGTGATGGCAAATTACCAGGCTGTCAAAACTCACCACAAAGGGGAGCCCTCTAACCTCAGCACTCTATACGACACCCTGTGATTCAAGGCAGGACACAGAGGAATGTATATCAAGTTATTCTCTTCTTTTATTTCAAAGTGAAGTTGAATTTCAGCACATTTTTAAGTCAGTTACATTAGTTGTAATTTCAAAAGGATTATGCAGTATTTCTCATCTCTTGTGTTAAAGGTTTGCTTGAAATAGCAAAAGCAGCATTGCAGTTTTATGGTTCAGTTAATGAATCAATCCGCTAATGCCAAGTGTCAAAGAAATCATTTAGAAAAGATCAATAAAATGAAATAAAAATGCAAGTTGACTTTTTTTAGCCTAGCGATGCTCCTTGGCATATATTAATATCACCCCAGGTCATGTGTAGTCAGGTTACAGTGCCGTTGTTCCATAGCCGAGCTCCCCTTTTTCCTGAAAAGCCTGGGGCTGTGAAGTACAGTAGGGGAGGTACACGGTGTCTGGCCTTAGGCATCCAGGACCACTGGGGAGATGCACAGAATATTTACTGCACACACTCATTCGTATAAATACGTACCTGATTTCTTCTATCTGATTGTTTTCACTTGGGCAGAAGCAACATAACCGCACATTTACAACACACAAGCCAAGTCATGCTCACATGAAGTCCTTTGCCTCTGAGCAACACGGCAGGATTAGGAATGCGTGCATGCGTGTGTGCATGGGAGAGAGGTTGAGTGATGAAAGGGGGGAGCTGATAGCAATGCTCCGTTGAATACAGATGAGAGAAAGGCAAGCTGAATTTTGATCAGGCTGCCTCCTCTTCTTTCTTCTGCTCTTGTCTCTCTCCATCCCTCAGAGTAAAACTGCTTCAGGGTAGTGCATCTTTCTAAACCGGGGGGGGGTGTCATTAGGTCAGCCTGTCAAAGTCAAGGTCCAGGTTTTCTCCTCAAGGGAGCATCCATCACAGTGCTTTTTTTTCAAACTTTAAAATAACCAGTATCAGTGTAATCAGTGAGGTTTTGATGAGAGTGATATAAAGCAGCTGAGAGTCTGGTTTTATGCTTTTTGACACTGCGTGCCAAATTTTTTAGCATTTGTCAAAAGACTCACTCCTGTAAAGTTTTTAAATACCCCATAAAGTTGTGTTATTTTAAAATATATTTTAAGTGCTGTAGTGGCATAAAAGTCAGTCAACAAGGTAATCAGCAACTACTCTTCCTGTTGAGAGGTGCATTCAGTGTGTGACAAATCTGAGAGTCGGCTGGGTAGGACTGAGGTGAAAGTGACACAGCTGCGGCCTAATCTGTAAAATCTGGCTAGGATGGCAGCTTTGAGCTTAATTAGTTGAAGAAAACTTCTACTTTTCCTCCCTCAATCAGAATACAAATGCTCTTTGTTGAAAAGTCATCGGGGTCGTCTCACCGGCTCATTAAAAAATGCGCAAGGAAGGGAAAAAAAAAATTAATGGAGCCAAACACCTTAAATTTAATACGTAGGAGGGTAAAATTATTCAAAGTGCCCCTCTGTAGTGAGAAAAAAAAGTTTTTTGGTTAGTTTGACTTTTTCAGCAGTTGTAAAAAAGATGAGATTGTGATGTGCATAAAAATTTCGAAGCACTTTGACATTGGAATTACTTGGAAATACTTTTTAAAATACTTTTCGTTGTACGATTTCTTCCTGTACGACGGCAGCAAACTGCAAAGGGGTGCGATTAGCGTCAGCACCGGAAGACCCAACGTGATTTGTCCTCCGATGTGATTATCAGCAGCATGATTGGTTGTAAACCCTGTTGTCACAGCAATGATTTCAGTCATGATGATAAAAGCTCCCAGGACACTGATCCATACCATGCACACACACACACACACACAGAATTGGGCCGTCTCACTGCTAACCAGTCTCATTCCCCTTTGAGAGAGAAGCATTAGTGGGTGAGATTGAACCCAGGTGTGTGTGTGTATGTGAGGGTGTGTGTTGCTGTTGTCTGTGTCCTTACTTATAAAGTAACGTATAGAACAGGAATCTGGGAAAAGACTCTGCTGAATTGTACTCGACAGTTTATTTTCTCTTTCCTGATTTTCTTTTTCTCCCATATCCGCGCCTGCTTTTTTTTTTTTGTTCCTCCTTACACTTTACTAAACCACTTTGACTGAGTTAATAACATCTGTGTCACAGAAGAACACAGGAAGAAGAAGGAAACAAGTGTAACTGTGCCTGTCTGCTACACTAGAATTACACTGGGACACACAAGATCCTGTTCTTCATTGGATCCCAGATGCAACTACAGCTTGGAACATGTTTTGTGTTATAGTTGCATCAAGATACTTTTACATAATTTGAACCTCTGTAGCTACACAAGAAAATGAAAAAAATAAACTGAAACAGAGCAGAAAGTATGTTGTTCCAATATTTAAATGTAGCCAATTTTACTGCACTGTATGTTATGTACTTAAACGTACCTTAATAAGCAGCCATGTGTTTTACACTGACATGAAAGCTTCATAAAACCACCTTTTTGGCCTAAATCCAGCTTTCGGTCAGGTAGAGAGGAGTCATACTGTGTCTGATCTTGACCTAAATAAAGCCTGATATGGAGTAAAAACAAAGATGCATCAAACATTTATGCCCTTTTCTTCCATTTTTCCTCCTTTTAGTAACCAGCTGTAGATTTATCATGTCATATCAGTGTTTTTCTTCTCTGATTTGTTGTATTCGTCTGCTTTTATCTGAACAGTTTGTTCTTTCTCTTTGTTTTCCCAACAGGGCCTAATGATCCTTCTGCAGAACCTACCCACGATGCACTGGGGTAACGAGGAAGTGAGCGTACTTTTGGCTGAAGCTTACAGGTTGAAGTTCGCCTTTGCTGACGCGCCCAACCACTACAAGAGATGATAAGCGTTGCTCCCTGCAGCCGCTTCCCTCCTCCTCCTACTCCTCTTCCTCCTCCTCCTCCTGCCCTGCAGTCAGCGACTGACCTCAGAGGCCTCTATTCCTCCAGAAAGGAGCTCCCCCTTTCTTAACCTCCCTTTCCAGTATCGCCCAATGGGCCCTTCAGCTACTAAGAGATTTTAATCAACCAATGACTGAGAGGACGCGGGGTGTAGCATTCTAACATGCTGATGCGGAGCCTTTTTTTAAATTATTTTTTTCTCTGATCAGCTCTGAAATGTGCACTCCTTCAGTCCAGTGCGGAATCCCTGTCATCACTGAAGACCACAACTTTTTTGTTTTTGTTGGAGGTCGGTCAGCTCGAGCCTAAAAGTACAACCTCAGGCCTGGGGAAGGGGCTGCTGTTCAGCACCGCCGAGGGGGCTCCATCTGGCTCAGACAAATTTTCTTTATCTGCTAAATGTTGTTTCCAATACCACGGCAATACATTGCTTTTTGTTCCCTTGGTGTTTGACCCTATTGTTCCAGTTTGCAGAGACGATGGCAAAAGGGCACAGAGATAAATGTTTTACCTGTCCGAGCCCTCTCTCCTGGTCACAGCACAGCCTGAAGGAACGTGACATCCCTTGTTTTTTTCTTCTCTCTCCTGCCTCGTACCTGGAAGGACAGTTTCCTTCCCCTCAAGCATAAAAGGACTTCACAGGGAATGAGAGAGATTGTCAGTCTGTGCAAAGGAATCAAGCATGTCTCCCTCCCTCCACAAACCACAAACACCAGCTCAACCCTTCCCACCCTCTGAATGCTTAACCTGCCCTCCCAAGAGCACAGCAACATCACGGCGTTTGAGTATAGAAGGACCAGTGGTAGGAGGCGGCAGTTCAGAAGGTTGCAAACCATGAGGGGTTAGAGAGCTTGTTAGGTTCTGCTTAGACCTGCTTACAGATGAGGGGTCATGTCATACCTATTAGCCACCACTCCTCCTCTTTGAACCCAGGACTACCTCACGGCATCACACAGATGGTAGGAGCTAGAAACCCACTCAATAAGACTTGCAAAGATACATAACATGTGGTTGCTCACTGTATGAGAAACAAACACATCTAGAAACATGAGCACATCTGTATGGGGTCAAAATAAACTATTTTTAAGCCAGATTTAGAAATGATGAGAGCAAAATTTGTTTTTTGCATCGAAATTGTGCTTCGTCACAGGGTTGTTTTTTCAAGTTAAGATCTGAATGAACAATTTTGCCTTAATTAAGATACCTTTTTAAAATTTTTTTCATTGTTTTCTCACACCTCTTCCTCTTCTTTGCTCTATTGAGCCCTGTTTTCAGGGTTGCACAAAAAGCGCAACGTGCATTATTCCACAAATGGAAAGTGTGACGCGAATGCGATGGCACGAGCATCAGTAAAGTCTGCGGCGAGTTGAACAGTATAGAGTGATGCTCATCAACATGTCATCCACAAGGCCTTCCTCGTCATTTTTATTGCCTATAAACATGTCTAAAAGCAAGTGCATGTCTTTTTTTTTTTTTTTTGCAGCCACTATCATTTACATAAATCTAGTACCTTTACAAAGTAGTTACACGTTTGACTCATGTTGGTTTTCTAAAATGAATCTTGTTTAACTAGCGCCAGGCTGCTGCAAGACTTACAAAATAGCTTCAACACCAGTGTGCATCAAAAAAACAAGTCCTTTCTAACAGTACAGTCTGCACAGATGGCCAGTTTATCCAGCACAGATCATCAGAGATACTGAAGACTTTGACATCCTGGAGATAAATTAGACACAATTACAATACAAAGTGCTCTCTTAACTCAGCTGTAGAATCCATCAATCTCTATACACTCCATGTTGTCATAGGTAACAACAGGTAAACAAGGTTTGGTTCTGCGCGCATTCTGCCTTTTTTTTATGCAACTGGAACAGAAGCTTTGCTGTAAATAACATGATACAAGAGGAGTGAAATGATTTCTTCCCAGTCGAAAGAATTTGGACTGAGCTCCTCATTAATGTTTCAGAAACATGACAGGTTTTATACATGACACATAGTAAACTCACCTTCTCATGTGGAATATTTTTGCACATGGCGAGCTGCACAAAAAATGAACAAAAAGAACAGCTGGGTTCAGATACAACCTTATTATTCTTGTGCACATGACACCCCCACCCCACCCCCCCGGCCTAACACTGATAATGTCCCATCTTTGTTGCGTACATTGATTCCTTGACGTAGAGCACATGGGGAAGTCAGGAGCACCATATTGGTGTAATGTTGGGAGGAGGGCGGCAGGGGACTGGGGTGGGAGGGTAATCAGACATTCATGACATAACACAAGGCTGTTAACGTTTGGAGCCTCCTGTCGCGACTCCGCCAGGATCCATTATTGTCACCCCAGCCTGCAAAGACAGTGTGCGTAGGTGTGTGAAGGAGAGATGGAAGAAGAGAGGGACGGGGTTGTGTTCCTTTGGAAGTTTCATCCCTTTTTCTGTGAGAGCTGTCCGTCTTTGATCACACTTTGGGATTTTTTTTTTTTTTTTACATGCAATCTGCACCCATTTTTCAAGCCCCTCATCTCCTGTGCTCTCTGACAAGCAAAAACTGCACTTAATTTAAAAAGTCTACAGCCTTTCTTCCTCTCTTTCTTTTTGTATGAGATATATTCTTTCAATCACCATTTTAAAGATTTGTCTTTTTTCTCTTCTGGTTTTTATTTTTTTATGCTGTTTACATTACGAGCCTATTAAGTTGTGCCTGACTCTGGAGACACGAGACGACATCCTAGCTACGTTTTTTGACCTCAGATGAACTTGAAAGGTTTTTAGATTTCTGCAAGCAATAGTATGATTGCCATGTATGATTATTTTGAATTTGCTGTGAGAAAAAAACAGAAAATGTCTCTGCACATCTAGTTTTTGGGTGTTTTAGCCACCAACATGAACTGTTTCATTAAACTCTGGGCATTTAATAGTTCAAACATGGCAGTTGATCAATCGCTAACTCTTCCCTGGAACAGCGATTGTCCAACCGTAGCTTAGAAACTTTGACTCGGCACTGAAGGCCTGTCAAGCTTTGTATTTCTCCACATGTTGTAGCAATGTGCACAGGGCTCTAAGGAAGACTGCTACACAGCGTCTGAACTGTTTGGAGGGTGATCACTGTTTTGTAGTATTAAAAAGAAAAGTGTAGAGCATGGATTAAATATAACATAGGCCGCATTTGCTAGCTACTAAGTCTGGCTAACTGGCTTTCAACTACAGTAGTAACAGTGACTTTTAAGGCCAAAAAACATATCATTAGCTTATGTTAGAGTTTCCTGGTTCAGATTATGTTTCAAAAATTAAAAAAAAAAAATTACTCTGCTCAGATTCTCCTCATTAGGTCGACACCAGGGTTGTTATCAAAGCTTTTGCTAGATTCTGCTGGTAGCTCTGTGCAGCTCCTTCTGGATTCTGGATTATTTACTTTCAGGCACCTCAATCCAGCATCACCTGGATGGTTTTAGCAACGTTTACGCAGTTCTTGTCCACAGTTATTTTTGTCTAATAACGTTTGATGCAAAAACACAAAAGAAATATACAGAAATTCCGACAGGTGTCTGAGTTCGGCAGCTAAACAGGGTCTGTTCTTCCATTTTCCGTAGCATGCTTGATATTTAGGACAAACTAGCTAGTCTTCTGCATAGCTCATCCACTGGTGAGGATGCTAATTTTTGCCTTTGCCTTTCACATTTAGTCTTTCAGCTAAATCTAATGTTTGTATTCATCAATCACATATTAAAGAGCACTTTAAGAGTCAGCTGGAAACATGTAAAAGTGCAAATCCTTAACTAAAGTTAGCTTAACAACAAATTCGACAGTTGCTTTTTCTACCTCTATGAAATCAATCACCCATTGTTAAAAAAAATTACTGAGAATTTTAAGTGAAAAATCTGTCACCGCTTTCTCTGTAAACTGCACATGTTCTGCAATATAAAGCTCGACAGGTGTAGCAACAGTAACGGAGGGGGGGCAGAGACTGGTGAAAGGTCATTTATGGTCCCATTTATTATCCAAAGCCCTACTTTCTTAAGATGTTATGTTGCCTTATTGCACACATTCATATTGAACACTGGGGGGAAGAGGTGATGCCACTGGTGACCAGGGACGTCAGGGGCAACAAGCAAAGCTGGAGGTTGACAGCTACTGTATTCTCTGGCTGTGAGTGTGTTTTTTGTGTGAGAACATGTGTGTGAGAGTGAGAGTGCGTCATGGGCAAGCAGAATAGGGTGACCCTCCCCTTTTTTTTTTTCCTTTTCAAATCATTAGGAGAGTTTCTCTATTTTTGCTGTAATGTCATATGCAGTAATTTCCCTTTAACAAGAAGTAGCTGCCTACTCTGACTCGCGTGAAAAGAAATGGTTTAATAAACACACACATACACATGCTACCAGTGTCAAGTTAGCCACCGTCTGCCAACATACACACACACACACATCTCCATGGTGATGAAGGTCGGGCGGTATCTGGCTGGAGCCTTTTTTTTTTTATTAGTCCTTACACGCACACACACACACATACATTCAAACATGCAAACTTTCAACAGTCTTCAGGAGGGTTTTTTTCATTCCTATTCTTTTATTTCTCCTTGCTCTACTTCTCCAGAAGAAGAATGAAAACATGTTTATGAAAACCAAATTGGAAAAAAAAAAAGAAAGAAATCCTCCCCTATGTCTTATTCCTCTTGAGTACTCAGACAAATCTAATAATACTAGACTGTGTGGGTGACAGGAGTAGTGGTTCTTGAATTTAAAAATATGTACAGAAAAGATTTTGAAACAAAAATCTGTAAATAGAAAGTGTAAATAAATCCTATATATGAGAAAAATTGCTTTGAAAGAGGCGTCTTGTTGTGTATGTCTTCTTAAGAGTGTGTGCATACTTGAGAGTACTGTTATGTGTGTGTTTTTGTTGTGTGTATAAGCAGGAACAAATCACTTCATCTCCAGAAATCCATGTCCAATTGCAGTCAAACTCCTGGCATAATATATATTTTTCAACATAATGTCCTCAGAGCCTCTCTGACTAAACAGCAATCTTTGTGCATTACATTTCCTTTTTTTTTTTTTTTTCCCATCAAATAATTTTTTATTGAGCCGAACAAAGACTGCACACACAGCACGGTGAAATGATCCGTCCCCCAGTGAGCCCAAAATGAGGTTCTTCACTATCATGAACACGCACATGTAAATGCAGATGCTCTCAATCAAACCCCGACTCGCTGCTGCTGTTGCTGTTTGTTATGTGGTTGCAATGAATGCATCCGGTCGCTAGTGTGTTTGCGCGTGCATTAGCAAGCGCGATGAGCCGGCAGTGGCTAACAGCTGTGTTTATGTACAACGTGTAGCTAATTGAATTAGTTGTATTCATAAACCATTCACATACACAGAGTCTAACAGGTAAAAAAAAATAAATAAATAAACCCTCTTGTCTGATCCCTCCGGAGGAAAGGAAGCACAAGCTTGGTTAATGAGACTTTCTTTCCCAGCGTGTGTTTGCATGTGTGTGTGTGTGTGTGTGTGTGTTTCAGAGGAGGTGGAGAAAAAGAGGAGACAGAAAAGACACAAAAACGAGAGCCAGGCGGCATTCACTTGCAAATGTAAGTACATGCCTTTTGTGTGTGTGTATGTGTGTGTGTGTGTGTGTGTGCGCACATGCAGCAGCTCGCAGGAGAAGCTCCCTGGCTCTCGTTAGGCTGACTGATGTTCACACAGGCAGCCAATTATGGAGTGGCGGTCACTGAGGACTCCAGTCACTTCATGGGAAATTAAAAATACATTAAAACCAACAATGGTCACAGGAAGGCGCCCACTTGTGCACATTTGCATGCACGCACATACACACAAACACACTCCTACCTTAATTTGTAATGAAAGATGGGAGAGTTGCCAAAAAGAAGCAACACTCACTGAAGCACAAAAGATGCAAATATTAGCAAAACCAACTTTTCCTTTTTGAGATTTTCTCCCAGCTGTTTTTCCCTCTTTATATATTGTAGCTGTTTTGCTATTTATTTGTCCAGAATGTCACTATTACAGCATCAGCTTTTGCTGTTTACCTCCCCACGCTCTCCTAACTCTCCCAATTTACAGGCCTATAAACCTCTACTCGCCAGCTTGAATCGTTTTCATCAGGGGCTCACACTGGCAAATGTTACAACATTCTGGGATCACCAAGGCGGAAATGTTGAGGCAGACTTCACGGCACTTTCATGGAATTTTAAGCCCCTGTCTGAAATCAATTTCCTGATTTTTTTTTTTTTTTTTTTTTTTTTTTTTTTGAAAAGAAGAGCTGCCCGGCAACAGCATTATTGTCACAGTGAAGGATAACACACAGATTGAGGATTTCTCTGGAGAGAGTTTAGATGCACTGTAGAGGGACTGGCAACCGCGATGTAAATCAGTTTCAATTTAGAGTTTGCACCGAGGCGACGGAGGGATCCAAATATGTTTGGCGGTGATTGGAAAATTACTTCTGGCTGCTTAAGAGCAGCAAATTAAAGTTACAAAATATATACTTAAGCTTTAAAACCATCTTTATATTTTTGTCTCCCTAAGCGATTCTCTTCATCTTTTGTTGTAGCTGTAAAATCTGTTGTTAATCCGCCTCCTTTCTCAGTTAAGAAAATGACTTATCTTCACTTAAATTTGGGGAGAAACATGCTTACAGTTGATGGGAGGAGAGACTCTAATTGATGACTGTGAGCTTATTAAAAGATGCCTAAATGACTTCTTTTTTAAAGGCCTAATGTGGGCTGCAGAGGAGAGAACAACTCAAAAAAGTTTTCACAACCACCCAAGAAAAATGCAGCTAATGCAACATAAGGTGAGTTAGTTGTTTTGGTTTTTTTTTTTTTTACAGTTTTGGCGTTTTTTCAAACTCTTTTTCAAACGAAAAGTACATTTGCTGGTTAAATCAATTCCATCTCAGTATTAACATTAAAGTCACTGATTGCACATGAATGAAAGGCCATATACTTTCACTTAATTTTGATGACACTTAAAGGGTCCACGCACAGTGGGTATTTTAGGAATCATGTCCTGACATTTCACACATGACAAACTTATGACAAACTCTTGGAGCAGAAGCTATTACTAAATGCTTTCTGTTCCATGTAGCAAATGCACACATTTACCATCCATGCGATTGGGCATTCACATGGAATATATCAAATGTATTTTAAGTTGCAATCTTTTGATTAGCTCATCCAGCTGAGGAGATAAATCAGAACACCTGAGCACAACTGTGATAATCTCTCGGCTAAGATTAGCTGAGCATGCTGTTTTACCTCATCTGAGAGATTATCACGGTCAGTGTGCAGGTGTGTTTGTTTCTAAATGTGCAGTTAAATGCTGGCTCTTCCATGTGGAGGTTCTGCTTGGAACCAACACAGGAACAAAACCCGTTTTTTAAAAAAGGCTTTAGCACAGATGAGATGAATTCTTGGAGACATTTAGCTGCTGTTCTGCTACCAGTGGACAACCACCAGAACTGGTCATTGTGGCATGAGACACAGGAGCTATAATAACTGGATTCACAACACTTTAATACTTTAAGAGCCGTGTTTTATTGTAGTCAGTTGTTGAAAGAGTGAAAGTAACTTAGCAACACCGGGATTTGTCGGCCACTGACACTTGGCAACTGAAAACGTTCCCTGCTAATAAAATGTGGAGCAGTGTGTTCTTTGGAGATTAAATCCAAGGGCTATTTAAAGAACACACTCTGTTTGAACTCTTGCAACAAAGAACTGATCTGTCCTTTAATTTCTTTGCTCGTGTTTTTCCAAATCGGTGTCTGATGACTTGAATCAAGAACTTTGTATGGAGCTGAGCAGTGATGAACTTTGACACGCCATCCATTTTACCTTTAGCAGGTGAGAGGTTCTCTCTGTAAGTATCCTGGATTAACACAGGAAGTGAATATTTATACTCGACTTCACACAATTAGGGCACGACTTGAAACTCAGGAGACTTGTGAGGGGTATATTTACTAGGAGAGACAACCGAACTCCCCAAATTAACTGTGACTGCTTACTCATCACATCACGCTGAACTTCAGCAGGACTGAGCTCCCATCAGATCTGCTGTATGACTTCACATCACCGCTGACAGCCTCATGGTGACCGAGACGCACGGGACTTTACACACGTGTCACTCTGAATCCGTCTCCACGGTGAGGCTGCGTTCAGACACACATCAGCGCTGCATGAAAGCACTCGGCCCTACTCATTCTTTTTGATGCAAGAACTTTGTTGGTACAGCAGGGTTTCTGCTCCTCTTTCCTGCAATAAACTGCAGCAAACTGAACTTTTCACCAATTTAGCCTACAGCACAGTCATATGTATTTGCTTAAATGTGTTTTTATTCAATAATAGCACCTCTAATGAAGCTCTGTGAGCTCACTTACAAACACTTTTTGCATTTCCAATAACTTTTTCACAATAAATGTTTTTATGTGAAGCAGCAGGTGAGGTTCAGTTTGTACCAGCAGTGGCTAAATTAGGCTGATATTTGAGCTCATGTTATTTTGCCAGTAAAATATATATTTAAAATGTATATATGTAAAAAAAATACCATAAATTTTGAAATGCAGTCGAAGATATTAAAGTCAGAAACTTCAAACTTCAAAACAAAATATCAGTCATGATAAAGCCTCACTGGAGTACCATCACAATGACCAAAACAATGTTTTTGTCCTTAAGCTATAATGTTGCTACAAACATAAATAAATGCAAATCATGAAACTAATTATACTCCTACTTAAGAAATTTGAAATTGTAACAGTTTGGAAATATATTATGACATTTGTAGCGGTTGCGCTTGCAAAAGTTCACAGAAAAGTGGACTAGTGGCCTCTGCACCTTTTTTTCAAGAGCTGTTCTGATTTCTAATAGATTCAACATTGCTGTTATAAGAAAACCTACTGCTTAAGTGTTGCTCGCACTCAAGGCAAGTGCTAAAGATGTCAGAGATGAAATGCATTGCCAGATATGCGATCTCAGCAGCTGCAGGTTGATGGTGCATGATCACAAGATATGGTGGATAAGTTCATGGCCTCAGGTAGAACAGTCAATTTATGAAACTTAGCTAAAGTATTTTTCAACATCGCCCCCCCCCCCCTACATTTACACACATAATGTATAAAAAGGCTGTATGTGAGTGGAGTGGATTTTGGACGAGTTTAAATCTGCATTCCTGAATGAATGCACGGAGGCTAATGTCATACATTTACAGGCAGCACTAACTAGCAATTTTCCATTTCAGTGCTAACTAGAAATGGAAATGCGACAGAAATTCTCGAATTTGACATTTCTGCATAATCACTCATCCAGTCGAAGTGCACGTGCATGTAAGAGCTGGATGACGTATCTCTTCTGTGCCAGGCTAGAACTTATCAATCACCTCTCTTCTTGTTTTCCTGACAATTTGAGCAAGCGGCAAGCTGATTGATGATGAATCACACCTTGACGCCTCTTGAAGCTGCTAAGAGATGAGAGTAACTCATAGTGCAACATGCGGAACTTTGCCACATCATGCCTCGCAATCTGTCCCTGTTTAATGGGCCTTTTACAGGCTGTAAATGTTTTTCACAGAGCAAACTAACAGTGAAAAACACCTAGAAGTGGTTTCAGACGTGGGCAACCGAACACCATCTATCTCACTAGTTAAAAACTGGGATCTTTAGCTGCTGTAGCACCTTGGACTTTCAATGAGGATCACAGTAAGCTACGGCAGTGACTCCCAGTCAAACATGTATTCCAGGGTACTTCTGTGGTCTCTAGAGGGTTTGTGGAAAGACTGTGGAGTAGCTCAATGATAGATTAGATAGATTGATAACAAAAAATCCACAGTGAGTCAACTCAAACACCTGAACACTGAACACTTGATCATCCAGAGAGTATGAGTTCATAAGTCAGTGAGATAGAAGTTGTAGCTGTAGCTAAAATAATACATAAGTGGTTCAAATAACTTCAAGAAATGAACAAATAGCTTTAAGTCAATAGGTGGTGATGAAGCTAAAATGGACAGTTAAAAATAGCATAATACCAGGGCTTAAAGGTTGAAAGACTGAGCTTAAAATGAGGGAGCAACAAGTGTTGATAAATGATTAAAAGGGGTTAAAAAATGTATCATTGTGAAATACACAAAAGTCAGAGGAATGTTCGTTATTCCAATGACCCGTTTTTAAAAACAAATCTCAGAAAAGTCCTAACCGACCCTCTCCTGATCATCATGAACATTTCGTGGTTAGATGGTTCATTTGATGGTTAAAGTTAGAGAAAATTTAAGAGTCAAAGCCAATCAGAGGCAGAGAATGGGTGTGGAGGTGTGGTAACTAAAGAAAACTTTTGCAATGTGAAATTATTGCGCTAAAAGTAATTAATAAGTGGTTGAAATGAGCAGCTCAAACAGACTTCAACACTCACAGTTTGATATTTTGCATGAAAAAAGTTTGAACAATTCCAACTTTTAAATCATTTCTAGAGTGAAAAAGAAACCTGCTGAAATTCTTTTGAAATGGACACATTTGGAAATTGACGGCATGGTGTCAATGAAGTCACGCTTGAGGCACGGCTGCGTGGGTACGACTGACAAAAAAAAAAAGGTAGGGAACCAGCCTTTCAGAGAGTGTAATTACCTGCTTTTAGTGAAAAGTGAACACACGTTTGCGACCTTCCCAAAATAGATCCAGCTTTTTTGCAGAGAAGCCCTTCAAACTGGATAAGCTTACCTACATTTACAGCAGCTACAGGAAAAGTTGCTCTCATCCCTCCAATGCTGCCGCGGCTGTTTTTCCAGGTGATTTCGAGCAGCTTTGAGCGGTTAAATGTAGCATTCGGAGCTCAAATCAATTTTTAAAAACTGCAAAATGAATGTTTTAGCCCTTATTTGTTGGGATGTAGTGGGCATGTATGTGTGTGTGTGCGCTGATGTGTGAACCTCCTCTATCAGTGTTAGGCCACCAAGTTGCTGCGTTAGCTAAAATAGCGGGTGACCCCGCTGGCCTAAGCCTAAGTGACTCTGTAGCGATAAAGACAGAGTGGTTAGCAATGACACACACAGGGTATGTAATTAACTAGTGAGTACTTGTGCGTGTGTGTGTGTGTGTGCGCGCGCGCTTGTGTTACTTCTGCTTTCAATTGGCAGTTTAACCAATTCAATCCTGCCAACTGGACAGCAGATTCATTTACACACACTAATGGGAAACACTCTTATTGGCCTTTGTTGAATCAGTTTCAGGTTAAACTGATAAATTCTTGCTTTTAACCTCATCGCTTTGCTCCTGAGCTCAAGAAAACCAAAGTAAGAGACAAGTGTGTGGATACATTTGTCGCTCTGCATCCGTGTACAGTATGTTCATCTGTGTGTTTGTTTACGTCAGAGGCTGTATGTGCACAAATGTGAGTGTTTGACTAAATGCATGTGTGCCTGGGTTTGTTTGTGTGTTTTAAGGAGGGGAGAAAGATCTTCCTCGGTTTGATCTGGTCCTGACGTTTCTGCTGCCAAATGACAGTTTACAGAGTGCCATGCTGCAATGCCTTTAGCACCACAAAACCTCACGCTGGGAGAATGTGCCACCTGGCAAGTTGCTGCTGTGTTTGTGTGTCTGGGTGTTAAAAGCAAGGAGGAAGACAAAGAGAGACAAAGAGACTCAGGGCATGCTGCACTGTGATAGATTTTTCTTCAAAAAACAATGTAGGTCTGTTTGTTTTTTTTAAGTATATTTGTGGTTTATACTTTTTTTATTTAACTTTTTTATATTCTAAGGTTTAAGGTGCAGCAATGCAGCTCAATATAAATGTAGGATTTCTTGTTATATGTGCAATAAGCTATTTTGCAGAATACTTGCAAAATAACTTTTTCAGAGTTTCAGGGTTATATAGGTGCTCCTCACTGTGGTGCATGCTGGTTGCATATATAGCTCTGTCACATCTCCCTTAAGAGTTTTATGTCCATAAGAAATCAGTGGTGGAGCTTCTTCAGCAGCTACTTTATATACTGCTTAATGTGGTGTAATATTAGCAAATGGAAAACCACCACCTTCTGTTTCACAGACTTATGAAAGGTGAGATACATAAACAGAGTCAAGCAAGACTGCAATGCATAATTTATTATTATTCTGTTTGTTTTTTCTCGTTTTGTTCAGATACACAAGCAAGTAAACAATTTGACTTTATCCCTCTCCACACGCTAACCCAACCACTCCAATGCAAATACACTCACACACATCTGTATTGCTACAATCGTGGACTATCGTCAACATGACCCACACGATATCCGACCCTCCAACCCTGTAATTCCACCTCAGGAAGTTAAAAAAATGTCAAGGTCGTACTGAGACTGAGCGCACGGCCCCTCGTAGTCTCACTTGTCATAATGAAGCAGCCTACTTTGATGAAAGTGCTGAAAGAAAAAAAACCTTGGACTAATTATAAAGAGAGTCAAGAGATAAACATGTTTTTTTCTCACTTTTTCATATACCTGTATGGTTACACTGGCAATGCTGCAGTTAGCAACATTCCTGTGCAAACTGACACAATGAGTTTCCTGTTACGGCAGAAAACACTTCTTGTCGACTCAAATTGATCGCTTATATATTTATTACAACCACATTTTTTTTCTTTGCTTATCATATAGTTTGCAGTCTGACATTTGTATATGTTCATGCATTTGTACAGCGATTGCTTTGCTATTTACTGAATTTTATTGAGTGTTTCATAAGGACCCACTTGATGG